>VZTD01000208.1:166153-312033 GCA_013397725.1 Rhagologus leucostigma
GTGTAGAAAAAAAAAAAAAAAAAAGATAGAAAATGTGAAGTTTGAGAGCCAAGAAACCTAAAATATAGTGATCAGTTGCAGTGTGCTCAACACTCCTGCCTGAACATCCCTTTTTAATTTACAGAAGTTAAAAACATTAAAGCCGCAATAATATTCTTTTCTCTTTACAGTTGAAATACCTGAATTTGAAGTATCTCCTCAAAACCTTCTTATTTTAGTGCATTTAGTTTGCCTGAAATCTACAAGCAAAAATTCATTATTTAGTACTCTTTTTACAGGAATTCTTTTCAATAAAATTCCACTAGACATTCTATATCGAAACTTGCTTCTGAAACAGTCTGCATGGCTATAAGACACTGTAATTAAGCCAAATATAAAATTGAAATAATTTACAAGAGTCTATATAATGGTTGTAGCTTTGTTCACCAAGAAGTTTTCCAAAGCAATATTATTCACTCAAACCATAACTGCTTTGTCATGGCTCTTGGCAGATAAAGCAGAATCCACAGGTATGTGTACTGTACTCACTAGACAGGAGCAAGACTACATTTAATTTATTACAGCCTTTAAAATATCTCTACTGTGTATTGCACAAAATGTCAGTCCAAAAGTTTCCGTGGAAGTCAAATAAGGTTTTTCATCACTGAGACTACGACCTCACTGTACATTTTGTTCTGAGAAATGTGCACATAGTTTGCTTGTTTGTTTGTTATTTAAAAAAATAATGAACCCAATACATTGAATTGATTTTCATTCCCAATTTTCCAATATTAACTTTACTATGGAATAGAATAATTACCAGTTAGGAATGATAAAACTGTAAAGCTTGAACATATAATTATTCTCATTAGCATTAGGTTCTAGTGCTCAGTATGCATTGAACAAGGTAAACTGCAGCTAACAGTAATTCATAGCGGTTTATGCTCCTGTTTTAATTTTATGAGAATGCCATCTATGCTGAATAATATCACATTGGACTATTCATTTTTGCTCCAGCCACAGAGTGGAGTTTGGGTCATCCCCCTCCTGGAGAACAGGAACACAGCAGCAAGTCTCCCATTAGCTGCGGGGGCTGCTCCCAGCCCCATAAACACAAAACCAAAACCAGATGTCAGAGATCTGCAGCAGAGATTTGAGGATATCTTGTGGCTCTCAGGCACAAAATAAAGCTCCAATGAATTTTTTTAAAATGAGGCAGTAGGACTTAAGTATCACAAAATGCTCGCAGAGAATATTGTAAGTTGTTTCTACCTCATGCAATGCCAGAACCAATCCAAGCATCTTAAAAGTGGATACTATCCCAAATTTATTTCCTCACCCTCTCTCATTATCTCCAAATATATGAAAATGAAAGTAATACAATAATAAAAGTTGGACTTCCAAGATAATTATCCAAAATAAAATACATCAAACTTCTTACACTGTGGAACCAAGTTCAAGATATTTTTCTGTCTAATGAATTTCTGTTTAGCTTCAACTAATCTTCTCTTGCTTAAAAAGTGTTACACAGACATTTTGAAAGAGAGGATCCACAGTAAAGATGGTGCTAAGCTGACAAGCTCCACACATGTGAACTAATTATGTAGCTGACAGTCTCAAAAATATCCTTAAAGAATACTTCACCCTTAGAGATAATTTAGCCATGAGGACCGGGATGGAAGATTTTCCATAGTCTCATACAGAATTTAGTAAAAAACTTTGACAAAAACAAATGTCAGCATCTGAGAAAGCCCTTTAAATAAGATGACTGGGGAAGAAGAAAAGCACTCCTTTGATCAGAAATTATAAATTCTAGAAAATACACATGCAATTAAAATCTCAACTCATGCTGAAACATTAATATAAAAATCCTAAAATATAGTATGTCTTTCCTCAAGAAAAAAGTCCATAAACCTGCTTTGACAAACTTTAGTCATGCACAGAAATGAGAATTTATTTTAAAGTCTTAGATTGTTCTAGTTTTCTTTTAATATAGACTGTAAGAGGTTAATGTAATCTCTACCCATGTTAGAAAGATTAAAAAAAGCATCTCAAGCAGTTAAAACTTGTGTGACAAAATTTAAAACTTTATGTTTCATAATAAAGTACTTGCTAGAGTTAATTTATTTTCTGTATTCTATAAGAATCCTAGACAGCCGCAAAATTATAAAAAGGATTACTAAAAGTGCTGAAGTAGTTTTCTCTTACTTTAAGTCGGACAGTCTTCTAATGCTTTTTTCTCATTAGTGTGCATGCTAAGGAAAGAAGATGCAGTCTTCTGAATATAATTATAAGGATTATATCACTAGACCATCCTATATGTTCCACCTATGATTACAGACAACTTAATATTGGAGTAATTTACAATAATGCATCTGATAGCTTTGTTTACCAAGAAATTTTTCAAAGCAGTATTATTTAATTAAACTTCAATCTGATTTGCTATTTTTTTCCAAATGAATTTTTTCAACAGAAACCTCATCCATGGTTCTTGTTACTGATATCCTCCTCCTCCAACTAATTTAATACAGGAGAATGTGCTACAGTCTTCCTTGTTCCTAAAGCAATTCCTAATTCTTATTTAGTGAGGTTTCCAATGAACAATATACTAACAAAACACATTCCTATTAAAATTATATTATATAGTGACTTTGATGTTTAAGTTCTCTTTCATTAAGTTTTAAAATTCAACCCTTATCCATGGAGATATTAGATGCAAGACTGAAGTGGACTAATTCTTACAGCAAAACTTGCAGATACATAAATAAAAATGCCCCTTAACAAAACTTTTGTGTCTGTTCTGTTGTAAATAATTAAAAATATCTCTCCAGGAAGAAGATGAAGGATACACCACATACATCTGCCACAGACAGTCCTCAGTAGATTAAAAGTGGAAGCTGCAGGTGGATTGACACTATCATTCCCCCAAAAAAAACCCCAGACCTCACAAAGGGCCTACTGTAAAATGACCTAATATACAGAAAATGAAATAAAAGTCTTGAAAATAACCTGTAGATATAACTACCTTACAGAAAAAAATTCTTGTTTTCAACATAATTTACAGAATACAGAAGATAAATTGGTAAAGATAATGGCAAACTGATAAAAGCACAGTTGATAAAAGGGAGATGATCTCTCTTAAATTACCACTTACAATAAATTCAGACAAGACAAATGAGGTTTTGAATTGATGCATCATGGAAGCCAGGGATGTCAAAACTGTATTTTCTAAGAGTTCATTATGAAATATAACTAACACTGAAATTAATCTTTGTGGTCTTCAGAAATTACATTACAATGTATAGCTCAGGGATGCAGTGAGCTGGTTCATATCTGTCCACAGACAGAAGAAGTGCCTTTTTGGAGTCATCAGTCAGCCTTGGACAAGAAAACGCCCAAGAATTGTATTTATAAGAGAAGATATGTTACCGCAGGGAAGCTTATCTGTTTATTTCCTATCAGCTTCATCCATCTCTTCTGGCTGATGCCTAAATTAAAAATGAATCAGCTCACAGATGTCACAGTCTAGAGTCCTGTGTTTCACTGTGAAAGGGTACTGCAAACAGGTCATAGCAGCTTGACATGCAGCTTCATGAGGACAGAAAGGTGAGAGTAGCAACTGCTTTGCCATATGACTGTCATGTCTTTTGTTTCTAAGCCAACCCAGGGGAAACTCCGCAGCTCACTTCTGTCCCTCAGTTTCAGTCAGTCACTTCCACCAGCCGAGTTCTGAGCTCTGCTTGTCCTACCATACACTGGAGGATCAGGAATGACACTCCTTTAACATCTTTGAAGGTGTTCTCCTTCCCCCAGGCTGGGTACATCGAGCCTGGAAGGAGATCCGCACCAGATACCCCCATTTAAACATTCATAAACCACTTGCACAGGATTTGGATTGCCAGAGCTAACAAGTACAGACCAAAAGTTTATGACCAGAAGCTTCTGGGTCTCTGCACTTAGCCATTCTGCACAAAAAGCTTTTGATCTTGAAAATATTTGAGTGCCAGGACACCTTTCCTCTCACTGGAGTAGAGACTCCCAGTAAGTAAGAATTCAGGATTTTGCCAGAGTTACTCAGTTACAGGTATGTGCCGTACCAGACAAATTCTGAAAGGTCCTGATGTGATATATAAGAATAAACTGAAAATTGTTTTAATGACCGTATCCTCATCTTTTAAGTGTGAACGTATAATGCCACAGCAAAGAGAAACCCAAACTCAACATTATATTCACTGAGAGAGAAAAAAATGCAGTTGTAAGCCAGCAAAACTATAACATATGAAGCAGATAGCTACTGCCTGTCAGTATAATCTGCCAGGAATACGGTTCTTAAGCTCCATCCTTCTGGGCATGTAGGAAAAAGAAGTCATTACAGCAGTGGGAAGGGACAATATTCTTCTTTAAGGTCAGAGGGGCCACTCCTATTTGTTGGCAAATAGACTCCTTAAAGCATGATGTGATCAAAGGGACAATCCAGAACAAAGCCAAGGCACAACTGCCTGGTTTTCTGATGACACACACACTGAAGTGAATGTGAGATTAAAAGAACCCAGCGTTAGGCAGCACACGACCTCCACATTTTGTACATGCACAATACCTTGCTAAGAATATTAAAATATTGCTGTTGTTCTTGTGATGTGTGCTACTAGAAGGGTAAAACCTGGTTACAAAGACAACAGTGCCCATGCAGAGTCTTGTGCACATTGCACATGATGTATTAAAAATGGAATTCTGCAACAGCTGACAGGACAGGGAAATGAGGACTGGGGAAAAAAAAAGAGAAGGAGTCAGGGAAATGTAGACCCCCAGGCACACAGCAACAATTTATTCAACCTGCCTGCTAGCTGTCGGGTACTTCAAGCTCACTAGAACATGTTCCAGTACTGATAAAAAAAATGTGTCACACGGAGGTGGAGGAAAAATAGAAAAGCGTGTTGAAATTTGTGGTCAGAATTCATAAACCATATTCAGCAATGCCTAGTAAATGAAAAAAGAACAAGCGGCAGTAAATAGTTTTTACCTGACCTTCAGATAGGATTTTGTTACTATTGTTGGGGTGGCTTGAGAGACTGGTAGAGATGCACCTTTGTTTAATATTTGCATCTTGTCTCCTCTTTTTGCTTTATGAATTCCTTGCATCCACAAAATATTTTTAGGCATTTAGTGTCCAAATTTCAGCTGTATCTTCAAATATTTGCTGGTTTTGCTTGGTATTGTTTCTGTGCCCCGGCTAAGCATGTAAAAGAATACCGAAAATAAAAACAGCAGTACCAAACAAATCTACACTTTTTGCACAAATCTTCTGTGCAACATATGTTTGCACAAACAAATTACATTTCCGTTTTTTGAAACAAATTTCTAGGGGGAAAAAATATCTAGAGGAGCTCTAGGAAGAATTCAGATAAGAACAGAACTTCTATTTATCTATGGCTGAGTGCTTGTCATTTATTAATACACACTTACAAATCTGCAGTGCCTTTTTTTCTAGTTAGCTTGCTTTCATTCCCTAGTTTATCGTCCAAATATCTGCCCGTAGCTGGTGTTTCCTAAAGGTGTTTCCCTGTGTTGTAAGCCAACAAAATTATGGCATAAGGAATTGCGAGTAGCTTGGTGTTTTTTCCCCCCTAGTGACAAGTAATACCTCGCAACAGATGCTATTCATTTCTTCTGGGTGAGCTTGGTTCTCACTGGGCTTGCAAGGTAACACACGGAATGGATTGATGAATAGTGTAAAAGTAAATGAGTAGAGAAAAGTAATACTTTAGAAAAACAAAAATGGAGATGTGGTGTGAAAATTGTGGTGGAGACAAAAGTGTTTGTGGTTAATGAAGAAAATAATTGGAAAGGGTAAGTTTTACAGCCTGCCTTGGCTGTTCCTATTAGAAGATCCAATCTCCCATATCCACAGGATGACAACTTAAAAGAGATCTTGGAGGCTGATGAAGCCCTCAGTGTTACACCATAATGCTACTTTCACAAAGAATTTATGAGGACACGGCAGTGAAAAACTGGAGTCCTTTCCTTCCTCTGACAGAGAGCAGGAAGATTAGAAACAAAAAGATACAGCATCACACACATAAATAGCCCCCATTCATAAAACTAAGTTACAGTGTCTAACACAACACTCCTGCAAACACGCTTGAACGAAACTCCTAAATTGTGGCTAAAGCATCTAAAATAGGATTTTCAGAGGCTCTCAGTCCAAATTTAATTGGTTTGCCAAAAGCAGCAGGAATTTTTGATGCTGCTTCAACAGAAAACAGAGTTGAATCGTGTTTTCCTTTTGAATACAGCTCTACTAATCTCTTGTCTCTGACAAACTGCACAGCTTTTCCGCAACATAAAATTAACCACACAAACACTCACGGCTTTGATACCTGACTATTTCATTGCCATAAATCCCTTGTTAGGCAAGGAGCCACACTGAAATCAAGGTAAACTTAAACCACTGCAGCTTTTGGGGAGCTTCTGGTAATAGTGGATTTCCACTTGGGGTGTTACATCAGTGCTTTGGGGAGCACCAAGGAATAAACTGGGAGGACTCAATGTGTTGGGTTTAATTAGAAAAGCCTCAAATGGTTTAAGAACATGCCTAAATGGGAATGCCTTTGTGTGATAAATACCTGCAGCTATTTCAGCACGAACAGAAGGACTCTGGTAGTTTGCATTCATTTGGCAGAAGCGCAGATGAAAAATGGATGTGGCGGCCCCCTGACCATGCCCTTACCTCTGTAACTTTCCAAGGATGTGGGAGAAGAGGCAACAGACACTCAGAAAGAGCAGAGCCATCGTTTAGTTTTAGCATGATTGCGGTTTTCTTCTATGCTGTTTGCTTTGCACTTGTAATTTTGCATTCCAAATTATGTTGGTAATCCAGAATTTGGGATAGGCATTCTCCCCATCACTTCCACCATTAAACATTGACATGATTCTACAAACACAGAATGACTGAAGTTAAAGCATATCATGAAAGATTTCTTCAGCAATGAAGAACATTTCCCTGTAGAAAATTAACTTTCTTTTTTTGATCACATTTAGTTGTATTACTAGAGGATAAATGTCTCTCTCATGTACTAAATTTTCAGAGGCTAAAGGCATGTCACAGATTTTATTTCTCACCTTACTGTACCTGCTAACATATGATCAGAAAATACTTTTGTTTTAAAGTGTTATATCTTCAGCAAAATAAATGTCTTGAAGTACTACTCCTAGATTTAACAGTAATTCTCTTGAAGCAGGTACTGTGTAATATTTTACATCAATCTTTTTTATTCTTCCAGGAAATTAACAGACTTAATTGTAGATTGGATGACCCAGGTGCTTTGCCTATTCTTTTGCAATCTTTATGAGACTAATCTGTCAAAAAAATTAAGGTAAAAATTCAAAGATGAAAAGGAAAGCAAATCTGCCAAAATGCCTCACTAATTAGAAATAATTTTAAAAGACGGCTATTAAATACAATTTGTTCTGCATTTCACGTCAATGAAATATACTTGAACATTTCAAATCCTTTCTTACCATTTTTTCTAATCAGAACTTCCTACGTTGTCACAACTTGGGAATCCCAAAGCATTATCTTTGGAAGTGCACACATCTACATAAAAAGTGACAATTGAATTTATATCATCACTGTTGTGCCCTATCATTTTTCCCACTACTGAAGAAAATGTTCTGTCAGTGTGATGGTAGTCGGCCTGGAGAAAGAACAGTGCAATTAACCTTTCTTAAGCTTATTCTTGTTTAAGTGAGATGATGGAATTTGATTTTTCTTTTCAGAGACTTCTGCATTTTAAAAATTGTTTTACATTATGCAGAAGCCAAGCTCTTTCTATGTTTCTTACGAAATAATTTTACAATTTTTGTATTATGCATTTGATTGTCTTTCAAAAGAAATGCAACTCATTGTAACTAGTCCACAAAAATATAGCTCTAAACAACAAGACCTCCTGAATAAGAAAAAAACAGTTCAGATTTTGTGTTCTAATTTGTTTTCTGGTTTACTGATGATGAGTTTAAAATGCATTCTCCTGAAGTTTTTAAGTATTCCTCTGAAAGGTTACTCTGTACAAGAGAGTTGAAAATTCTTTAGAATAAGAATTAAATAAGAGTTTAAAATTCTGGTGTTGTTAGCGTGGGCTAGGAGCTGATGGGAATTTCAGCTTCAAACAGAAGTGGAAGAGGTGGAAGTGTTGATTAACATGCACACATCTTTTACTGGACACAAAAAAGGGTCCACTTGTGACAGCTCCTGTTTAAAAAGACTAAGAGACTTTTCAAAGTCACACAGGGATGACTTTGCCTTCTGATTTCCCTTCCCTTGCTCCCTTAGACCTCCACAGTGCTCCACACTCATCCTGACAGGATGATGTGCATGAGCTCATTGTGACTGACAGCTTGCTGTACTGTCACCCTACATAAGGAATATTAAAAGAGAAAAGGAACTACAGTCCTTAAAGCAGGTTGCAGAAAACCTTGAAATACTACTTCCCAACATTATAAATACCTCACAATGTCAGTCAAAGGCATAATTTTATCCGTTGGAAACATGTGGTTGCACATTTAGCTTCCTATTTTTTGTCCTAGTGGGAAGAGAAAATTAATGTCTCTCAGCATAACAGACCTCCTTGAAAATATTGCCCAGGTGAAAAGGCGCGTGGTTTTTGTTTTTAAACTTTGGGTAATCCCACTGGGATTAATTTTATAGAATAAAATATTATCTAGCAATTTGTCCAAATGAATACTTAAATTGGCCCATATTGGTGAGAGCATTTCCTTTATGCTGGTCAGCCTGACTCAGATTCAATAGAAAACCCCCCTGTGCTGTATTGCAGGAGAGATTCTATCTGTGGAACATTATCCCATTCCTGGTGTAAAAGAGCCAGGACATCACAAAATATCTGTAGAGGCTGCACGGTGAGCGTGGGAGGTCCTCCTGCTACAGGCAGTCAGCAATGAGACTGATTCTCCACAGCCTCTGAAGTTTGTGCAGTCAAAGAAGATTTCCAGGGAAATAGAACAGCCAGCTCAGAGGCAGAAACGGGGAACCTTCCTCCAAGAACTGAGCAGGATATTGGAGTAAAACACTTTAGCCTCTGGCTAAAGATTCAGCAATGCTCACTTGAGCATCACTCCAGACTCCTCCTGGCACAACAGTGCTGGCTGACCAAGCTATAAGTGAGCACTTCCCAGAGACCAGGCTGGGCCACAGAGCTCTCTTTACTGCTTTGTAACCAGCTCCCTGGAGAAACTGGGCTCACTTGATAGGGCAAGGGTTACCAGGAGGAGCTACAGAGCACATAAGGGGTCTAACAGTGAGAGTAAAGCAGGAGGGCATTAAATGGATCCTTAAGAAATTAACATAATGCAGTTACTGCTAAAGGTACTGCTAGGATCCACCATTTCTGGATTTTTTTTTTCCAGGACTAATGTGAATGGACATTTATTAATTCTTTCTTACCAAAGAACCGACAGTGTTAAGTGCAGAAAAGAGCGCTGGCACTTGCAGTGCCTGAGGAGAAATATGAACTAATTTCATACATCTTTGAGTATAGTAAAAGTTTAAGATAGTTTAACTGATTTTTCCTTGCCTTACATAATGGTAGGTTTTGTTTTTCAGGATCTGAAATTTATCTGATTACTTGTCTCTTAATTGCATGTTTCCTTTCCTTGGCGTTCCTGAACTGAACAGTTAAAGACTGCTGATGGTCCACCTGAATGCATGTACAGAAAAATAGAAAATGCGTTATTTGATTTTTCTTCACTCAAAGAAATAGAAGCAAAAGCATGCTTTACATGCTCATTGTATGGTTTGATAGATGAGGCAGAGTTGAGAACACGTCATGTTTTGCAGCTTCCTACACAATTTAATTAATCCTTCACACCACTGTGAGTAAAGTAATGCATAATCCAATAGGATTTTGCTGATAATTTATCATCAATTATTGTTCCTCCTTGTAGTGTTAAATAATACCAACCTCATTCAATGTGTGAAATGAGTCCCATTGATTCCTTTGTCTTTGTAATCGAAAGGGACAGTCCCATCAGTTTCATTAGAGGTTATTGGTCCTCTAACATATCAAACAAGATTTACAGCTTAAATATTGGGAAAAAAAAATCCATTCCAAAACACAAATAAACCTAAAGGTAAAATTTATAAGGTCAGTGAAATACTAATACTAGGTTCAGCTGCCCAAGCATCTCAGAGACGGATAACATATTAGCAGCTGGTACATGATTTCCTTGCGAAAATTGCAATAAAAGAAATGACTGTAACTTAAAATCAATGCTAATAGAGAGAAGTATGACAATACACATTGAAGGCCGATGTACATTTCTGAAAAATGTACTTTCATAACTGCAGTATCAGTAGCTTTGCCAGTCACGCTCTGATTTAGGACCCAGAGAATGCTGGGACAGCAGAAGCATCACTATTCAATCGTATTATTTTTGGCTTAGAGAGAAAATGTGCTTTTTAAGGAAGCAATCCAAGCCATAGATAAAAATCAGTCCTCCTTAAATAAGTACTGGAATTGCCAAAGGAGCTTAGAAATATGAGGCAACACATTTACTGGTCAGAGCAGTTAACTCTTTTTATGCTGGAAAGGCATGAAAGTAATGCAATAACATCAGGACCTAGGCAGATGCTCAAGAGCTGTAGTAGATTATAAATATATAAGCAATTATTTATTTCATATTCAGAGGCTTGGCACATTATTATACATTGCTTCTAGAATATTTTAGTTGTGTTCTTCAACAACATGATGCACTATCTTGACTAGAAATAGCAAAGCAGAAAAGAAAAATAGCACTTAGCTGTCTTGGAGAAACCAATCACCAGTGTATTCATTGAGTTCAATATTATTATTCATGCATGAAAGAGCTACTTGTGAAAAGCAGTTATGGATTAGAATTGATTCCTCACATTAAGCTTCCAGAATGAACCTTTGCCTTTAAGGTGTTATTTATTTCCCTGGTGCGAGAGCCCAGTTTTCTTCCTCCACTTTATGGAGAGAAAAGAAAGCGAGGCAGAGCTGCATCTATAACATCATGTTACCTTGGGGTTCCAATCTCTCCTGCAGCCCAAACCCCCAGGCTATCTTCACCCTTCATATGCTGGTTCACTTCTGCCTCTCCTGGCAAGAAAATACAGGGTAAGGACTGGCTCACACCTGAGCTTTGTTTTTAGGGGGAGGATGAGATGAAATGGTTCAAGCCCAGTTGTCTCAAGCAATGCAGATATATTGCCTTCAGTTTGAAAAAGATGAGAAAAGAGTGTTAAAAACTGTTTAGCAATTAGTGTGTCACAACCAAAAAGAGGAACTTTTATAAATTAATCTGCCTAATGAAACATACAAGTAAAAGAGAATAGCTTAATATTTTATAACCCTTTTATCCTGCTTGCCATCTGAATGTTTTAGTTACTGCACCAAGAATGCATCAACTTAGCAAGGTCTTTGCAGTTAACTAGAACTCTTCTCCTTATGTATTTTTGTGTATTATGTGTATTTTGTGTTAAATTTCTTTCTTGGAAGACCAACGTGCAGGTAACATTTGTATGACCTAAGGCTTAGCTTGAATACTTTGGACCTGAATACCATTTTCATCTTACCTGTGTTTTTTTTCCTCCATAAACATGTCAAACATATCTTTCTGTAAGTATTGGTTCTCCTTTCCTTAAATAACCTTAAAGGATGGACTTTGTTTACACAAAATGGCAGTGAGGAAGTTTTCTGGACTATTTAATGCATACAGTGAATATCTAAGAGTTAATTTCTTCTTTTTGAAGCAACAACTCAGCTTCATTCAAAGACTCGAGCCAAATTAGCAATAGCTAATGAGCCCTGGCATACAGAATAATGATCCAAATACATGTTTACTTCTACAGCTTTAGCTAAATAATGAAGCTATTCTCTATTTCATATTCTAGGTTCTCTCACCAACATTTTAATAGAATATAAATAGCACATCTTTAAACATAAAGGACCAACAGGAAGGAAATAGCACAGACAAAATTTTTCCCAGCCCTTGAATTCTGGAGGAAGAAGGGGAAGCAACCTTTTCTCCTACTTAGACATCTACACAGCAGTGTTTCAGTTTTTCCCACCTTCTGTGCAATACTGAATCAAGAGCTTTATGTGATGGTCAATAATGTTCTTAGGCTACTTGACGAAGAATTTCAAATGGAGACTTTGCTATGAAACTTGAGTGATCCCTGGCACCATGACAGATTTTCCTCCTGCCCTGTAACACCTTCAGCATGACCCTGATGCAGAGTCATCAGCTGCTTTAGCTGCCCCTCTGACCAGGGAGCAGAAAGGAAATCTCAGGTAAAGGTCTTCAGGCTTTTACACAAAGCAGCTGCTATAATTTCCATCTAGGAGTTTGAAACAGAAAGTTGAGTCCAAAATTCAGCACGTAATCTATAAATCAAACCACAGACCCATCATGAAAAAGAAAGGCAAGAAAAGATGATGATTTAGGGCATTAAAAAAAAAAAAAGGAGGTAATAACAGCAGAACAGAGGATAAGAACAAAGAAAACAAGGTGAGGAGTGAGGTGACTAAAGGGTGTGCTGAATGGAAAGTAGAAACAAATCAAAGAATTTTACCTCCTCTCTCTCATTTTTGATAGCACAGAAATGTTTACAGTTTCTATCACACTTTTCCAGTGTGAACTTTGTGACTTCTTAGTCTTTAAACTTTTTTCTAAATACTACCTTTAATTTTCATTTTGGTGACCATGCTATGTTCAAGGCACTGTCTTCAAATTTGTGCTACAATACTTTGGCACTAGCTTGAATAATTATTTCAATATTTATTTAATTATTTTCTGCATTCAGTAATGAGTCTTAAAAGAGCTCCACAGAAAGTGTAAGGCACAAAACTATCTTTGTATTGGGATATTCACTAATCTCAAAATAAACACATTCTGTTGTCTTGAGCATCACAGAATGGTATGTATATTCCCTGGATTAAAAATAGATGTTTTTGGTTTTTTGCTCAGTTTCCTACCTTCAAAAATATTGAGTCTATGCAAGAACTTCCCACACATCACATGAAATTATGGATTTACAATATACTACATCTTTTTCACTAATTCCTTTTTTTTGTACAACCTATCTGGACAAGGAAGAATGATGTAAACTATTGTGTATAAATGCATTTTTAGTGAGTGCTAGAATTAGATAGCTTGCTATTAATTAATATCTTACATTATTGTGTAGTATTTTCCCTGTGTTCCTTGAGAACAGAAGCAAATGGAAAGTGATGGGTGTGTTGCACTTGGAATCTGAAGGAGACTTTATATTTATGTTTGCTATTGTTCCTTTTAATGTCCCAGTAGGGTTTCTCTAGCATATGTAGTCAGCATTCTGAATTTCATTAAATCTGCTGGACTAGACTATGAAATATGAAACTATATAAGCAGAAATAAAAAATTCTTAACTCCTTTCTGTCTATTTCTTTCTATTCAATATGACACGTTGATGCCACCTCAGCATCTAGATATTATATCTATATTTTTGTATATATTGAGTGTGTTTTACTGTATTGCAAGGGCAACTCATATAACACAAAAGAGGATTTCCAAGAAAAATACTGAGCTGTGTCCATCCAGAATCTGTAAGAAAATCCAGAATATGGAATTTGAAGCACTCCTTCGGCTAAAGGATGATCCTCCCTTGACTATTTCATTTGTAAAGACATTAAGTCATTCCTCGTCTTCATCTCTTTTTCTCCTTGAAAAGGGAGTATGCATTTCAGATTCACTAGGAATACAAAGGTCAGTATCACTCTGTTCAACCATTTGCTGTGATATGAGAGAAACATAATAACCCTACCAAACTAAAAATGGAAAATTCTTGATTGACATAAATAAAATTTCAATTTTGGTTACAGAATTTAGCCCTTTTTGTGACCCTTTAAAAGTTCCTAACTTCCTAAATATTCTTTTAAATTTCACCAGCTTCTTATGGTCCACTGAATATTGTCCTTCTATACAGAAAAATAGGAATACTTTTTTATTCCATTCTCCCGGTAATGACACCAGGAAAACATCAGATAGCATGATGTTTTTCAGGCAAATCAAAACGAGTAGATTTTTTTCTAAATTACAGAATTTTGAATTTTTTTTCTAATTTCTATGTGATTCTATTTAAACCTAAGGGAATCAAATTGAGAAGTAAGATTTTCACTTCTCATCAAAGGACACAGTGGTTTCAAGCCAATCACAGACTTCGTCATTATATACTGATATATTTATTAACCATGAGTTGCATGGAGCTCCACTAATGTATAAAAGCTAATGACCTGCTTGAAATTTCTACAAATATGCTTTTTTCAGCTTTGCAGAAAAGGACCTGTGGGTCCTGGTAGACAAGTTGAACATGAGCCAGCAACATGCCTTTGCTGAGAAGAATGCCAATGGCATCCTGGGCTGCATTAGGAGGAGTTTTGACAGCAGGGAGGTGATCCTGCCCCTCTGCCCATAGGTAAAAAACCACTGTCAAGGCCACACCTGGGGTGCTGGGTCCTGTTCTGGGCTCCCCAGTATGAGACAGAGATGGACATACTGGAGAGACACCAGCCTGACAGTCTAATGGAACAGGTGTGCTTCATTTTTGCATCTATACAAGTAGAATATGTAAAAAGGTGTTACTGAACTCCAGCATTTCTGTGGCCTTCAGAACTTCAAATTCCTTGGGCTCTTTAAACTGCTAAGCAGTATCTCAAATATAGTGCATGTTCTTTGTAGTAAATACCTTATACAATCCCAAGGTTTATCTTCTTTAAGTTAAGCTAGCCCTCAGAAGCTTAACGTTTAAATCAGGATTATTTCTCCACCAAACCAACACAGGCTGCACTTGAATATTCCAAATCAATGCATGACTAACAGGATTTTTCCTGCCTCAGACTGACTAAATTCAAATATAATCTTAGCTTCTGCTTCCTTTCTACTGATTACAGTCAAGGATGCAGCAACCTTTGCTGCTTGGATGAACTCTTTCTGATATCTTAATGCAATTTACAGTACACCCTGGGATAATCCTTCGTTCAATATTGCTGAAGTGGCTTTTTCACTGACCAGTGGTTTGAGAAAAGCTCAAGACATTATTAGTGAGCAATCACTAATTAAAACAGTTTACTTTTAGAATAGTTTTAGTACATATACCTGAAAAAATGGCTTTAAATATTTCATTCTGTGAATATTAATTTTTTTAAAAATTCATTAAAAGAATTCATTTTATCCAGATTATCAATTTAGTTAGATCCCAGTACCTTATTCAATGGAAATTCAGTCAAATATGCATGCACATTTTTGTGCACAGAAGAACTGTATTTAGCAATTTCAAAGTAAATATCTATAACTGATATATATTGGTATCAGTGGAACTGATAGACAGCCCTGGGGTCCCCAGTACAGGAAGGACAGGGACCTCTTTGAGTGAGTACAGACGAGGCCACCAAGGTGACCACAAGGCTGGAACACTTTTCATATGAGGAGAGGCTGAGAGAGTTGGGATTGTTCAGCCTGGAAAAGAAAAGGTTTTGAGGTCACCTAACTGTGGCCTTCCAGTATGTGAAAGGAGCTACAGGAAAGATGGAGAGGGACCATTCAGAAGGGCCTGGAGGGACAGGACAAAGGGGAATGGCTTCAAACTGAAAGAGAGTAGGGTTAGATTAGGTATTAGGAAGAAACTCTTTACTGTGAGGGTGGTGAGGCCCCGGCACAGGTTGCCCAGACCAGCTGTGGATGCCCCATCCCTGTTTAAGGCCAGGCTGGATGGGGCTTTGAGCAACCTGGTCTAGTGGAAGGTGTCCCTGCCCATGGCAGGCGAGTTGGAATGAGATGATCTTTAAGGTCCCTTCCAACCTAAACCACTCTGTGATTCTGTGAAACATCCTCCAGCTTTGCCATCAGATGAAGAACTTCTTAATATGAATGACCAACTCTGCAGCACACTCCCACCTCACAAAGCATCTCCTCCTTCTGGTGGTTCTTCCTCTTCCCTGCCCACTAGGTGAGCAAAGCCATCTTCTCTGGAAGTGCAGAGGTCAACTCACATATTTTGGCTGCAACTAAAGTGCCTTTCATCCATGTTGTAGTTTGAGGCCAACATTTGCAGGATACCTGAGGTTTTACATTCCGATGGTAAAGGAACCACAATTACTTAAGAGTGGGTCAAACCAGACACACTCAGCTACTCCACCCTTCCCAGAACAGGCAGCAAAGGCAGGTAACAACTCATGCTTTTAACGGCTGATATGAATGTTGCGATTGTTCCCTTTTTGTGCAAAAACAATAAAAAAAAAAGTTACTGATAGATCTTATTATATTTATATACGATATTATATACCATTCTGTCCCATTTATACTGAGCTGAACTCATTTGGGAGGCTGAATAATGACAACTGTCTCCTAGCCCCTGCACTAGGCAGCTAAAGAATTGTTGATGAAACAGCCTGCTTACTCCCTTTTGTCTCTTTTCTGTCCTCCACATGCCTTGGCCAAATACAACAATCTTTTTCATCCTCTCAGAGTCCATTTTGCATGTGTTCTCACAGCTTTGCCTTCTGCGTTTGGGGACAATGCCTGTTTATGAGAATTCTCTGGCAGCCTCTCTCCACCCTGGACTCTGCTGCGCACCCAGGCATGGGGAGCTACAACTCCATCACTGCTCTGTAAGGGCAGATGGAAGGTATTCCTGGGACTATTCTTTTCACTTTCCTTTAAAATCTTAGAATCTGACTTACTTATTTTCCTGACTTTCAAGACTCCTCTCACTACAGTATCTAAGCACGATATCACTTTTGCAACCTACTTACGACACACCTGTGAGAAAGGAAGTATTTTTATTCTCCTTGAAGCAACATGGATTTCAGGTATGGAAAGTCTAATGGAAAAAATCCCACAGATTTATAGGGAATTTCCCAATTCTCTAAGCATTTCAAGGCATTAAGATACGAAAGGAAACAAAATTATCCATTGTACCTATTCTTCTCTTCCAGAACAAATCATGAGAACACTAGAGAGATAACACCAATGTGCTTTTGGATGAGGGACATTAGCTGTTAACAAACTGTGTTTCCACAGCATTAAACATGTAAAGCCTTCAAGCAGAGGAAGACCGCATTAAAAAACCCAAAGTGGAACTAAAGTTATTGTATTCTGAAATGCTGTGACTAGCTAATTCTACAAACACAGAAAAATTATTTGTTTTCTGGGAAAAAAAGATACTTCAACGTTTTAGTTGTGGAAGTAACTGGTTGGATGACATTTTGGAGCAGAAACTGTACAGTAAAACACTCAGGGGATTATTTTCTGCATTTTCCAAAGTAGCTTAGCACAAGGTCATGCTCCAACTTTTTATTTTCTGTTTTACAAGTCGGAGTTTCCTTCCCATTCTCTTGCAATGCAGCTGGGGAAGGTCAGAAGCTCCCGGGTGGCCATCTTTTGAAGGCAACTTTCATTCTTGTCCCTCTGAGCTCTTTTATATCAGCACACACCAATGTCAAATGTGATTACCGAAAATAAAAAATTTCCTAATCGATGAGAAGGTCTAAACTGAAATAAATGGGTGGAACTAAGCCATTAACTGAGCATTGCTCAGCATAGGAAGTGTTCTGCAATATATGTTGCAAGAGGGATTAACTTCACGTATTAGCAATGAGAAAACTCAAGATCATGTCTGCCAAATTATAAATTAATTTGTTCCAAAGCAGAAAAATTAGATGGAACAGATATTTCCATTACAGTGAAATCTCAAGCTAGTTGCAAGAGGCTCCTTTTGCTATTATGGACATTTCTTTGCACTAATTTTTAATTTTAAAGCAGATCAACCTAAGGTTATCACCAAAGTGAGCAGAGCTCTTCTCACAGTACATTTTACATCCTTCTATTCATTTTAGTTCTTACCCATTACTAAAATGGAGAGAGCGGAATGGATTTGGGCAAATAATGGCACAGTCAGTCTACAGGTGGAAACAAGTACTGAGGCCTCCCTCTGTAGCTGTGATCAATGAACAAACATATCTGTGCTGCAGCAACCTGATTGGAAACATAGAAAAAATCCATAAACGCCCACTTTAATTAAAGACTTCACCCAGATGGTAGGCTTTGTATCACCTGAAAGACGTCCTAGTTCTGATAATCAGGACAGAAAGTCAGAATGCTTTAAACAAAGATCATCTGTAAAACTCAGTTTAGCCTTCAATGAAGTATAAAGCAAGAACTGCGGGGCTGTGGATATCCACCCAACTGTTTTCACAGAAAGTATCTTGGAAAGTGTTAAAACCAAGATTCATATGAAAAACTGGTATTAAGTCAAGCCCAAAGTATTTCAGTCCTTTGCTAATCACCAAAATTCAAGGTGAGTTTAGCGAGTTGGGGAAGAACAGTTGCAGCTTTCCACTTCATGTTTTTCATTTCCTTGTAGCAGATATTTTCTATAATGTTCGTAACTGCCTTATCTGTATCTGCAAGAATCATAAACTTACAACTGATTAAGTACTGTTCCTTTCCATAAAAACTCAACCTGCTACTGAAATTATGGAGAAAATTTATTATGATGGACTTCCCACTTATGTAAGAGCAAACTTTAAGAAATGTACTATAATACACTCTCACACTTAATTTTCATCTGCTGGATAGATTGCTGTGGCAAATATGTTGAAAAGCATGCCATATGTTATATTAAGGACTGATGGCATTTTCACTACTGGCAGAACTGATGATAAACATCTATAAGCAATAGAGGGGCACTGGACTGACTGGAGGCTATGTGAATTTGCTTAAACTGTTTATATAAAATCAGAACACATGGTCAGCTGCAGACACAAGAAGAGAGAATTACTCCTCCAGTGTTCGACATCAAAGTGACCATGCCACTGAAAAATGCAGATATCATCATGCAGTATTAGGTTTTACTGAATGCTTTTTTTCTTTTATATAACTGAAGAAAGAAAGTCCCTTGGGGAAGAGCCAAGGGATCTTTTCAGGCACTGCCCTCGGAGCCTGCAACACCTTCTGAGTTACAGGACAAAGTTGAATATTGCTACCTCATAGCCAGGGGTAAGGACGGTTTTGCCACAGGTATTACTAATAATCAATTAGTTACGTTTCCAGGCTGCTGGCTGAAGTTGTATAAGGATTTCCCCAACTACAGAAAGAGAAAGCTTATAAAATACAATCAGTATCCGTACACAGTCTCTGCTCTGACAGACAGCAAGCCACTTGTGGAGCTTTTTGGTGCAGTGTGAGGGGGTGTTAGCCATGGCATCTGTTCAGCTGGGGCCCTGGGCTGGACTGTGGCTGTGCGAATCTAGGATAATCAATTAGGTAGGGTGTCAGTGTGCCAGCACAGATGTCCTCAGTCAATTGCAGATAATCATCGCGTTCTTTGAAATTTCCAGAGGATATTGCATTACTCTTGGGACACCCTTGACCTGCCATCAGGAAAGGTTTCCCAGATAAGAAAAATAAAAGGATCATATCTTTTTCCTAGTGCAGCAATATATATTGCAGGCTATTTATAACCTTGAAAGGGTTAGAGTGATGCACTGAGAGCTGCATGCATACTGCAGGACACAGGACCAGAATGAAATAAATACTACAGCACCTTATGAAATACATCCAGGCACTCACTACAAGATATTTATCCATGAACTACCTATCGTGACAGCCTGTCAATGAGGAATAAACAGTGCCATCAGTGATATCAGCAGACATTCTTTACCCAGGAAGACCAGCAGCTTTCTAGGTGTGTAGTTTTTGCAAGGTCACACAAAGGGAGAAGGTTTTTAATTTCAGTCCATGTTTATTCAAGATGGCACCTGGAATATAAAGAACTGTTTGTGGAAAAATGAGATGAAACTTCATCTCACAGGGACTAAAAGAAACAATTTATCAGTGCTTCAAATTTTACTAGTACTGGCTTCAAAAACTTCCTAAGTAGGAATAAAACAAACCTAAGAAAGACAGCTTCTAATATGCTGTTAGAAATTTTTTAGAGCTGATCAAGGTATCAGTGCTGAGAGCTTGGAAACAAACCTTGATTTCACTGGAAGCAGAGGACAAGTTTTTAATCTGCAAGAACATCTTAGTGAGAAAACACAAATGAAGCTCATTTTGCTTAATCAGTCACTACACAAAGGACAATTATTGCAGAAACAAAGGCTAAAAATGGGTTTGACACTCAGGAAAGGGAGCTGGATTCAGAGGACTATTTTGAACTCTGGTGACCATATTCTGATTCTCAGTAAAATTATATTATATATTGATTTTTTTTTTAATAAAAGTTACGGGATGAGCAACAGCATCAAGGACTTGGCCACATGGGAAAGAACATGAAAGCAGAAGAGTCTTCTGTTCAGCTGAGGTGCATCTGGAAGACCTAAGGATAGAACACTCACTTTTGCTCAAGACACAGTTTCAACACCCAGGCAACTGCTGAATGGACCAAGAGGCTGCAAAAGCAGGTATTGGCTGCTTGAGACAACCCTAATTTCTCTGATTGACACTACTTCAGGAGAAGGCAAAAGAAAAGTAACACTGCAATACAAAAAAGAAAAAAAAAATTACATCAAGACTCCTAGGCAACAATGATAAATACAGCGAACTAGGTATGCTGGAGTTAGTCATGTCTGCATTGTAGTCAGGGCTGTGTAGCTGAGAGATAAACCTGCCAGTCTTTATCTGGCTTGGGTTTCAGTAGTCAAACTGTTGTGACAGCACAGAGCTCAAGAATTCATACACAAATAATGGCTGTGACTCTATTTTAAATATCTGTGGGCTTACTTGGGCATGCACTGTGTCTCCTGTACTCTAAGTGAGTTTATTCACTCTCCACACACTCTTTCATCACATGGTTGACCTAAAGCAGTGAGATCCTATATTGAATGGTGTATTTTTTTTTGTTGTTCTATTAAGCATTACTTGAAGTGAAATAAAACATGAAAAGCAGAATTCTTTGTCTGCTGTCCCTAGAGGCTTTGGATAGGTAGCATTAACTTTTCCAGCAAATTTTTGCTCATTTCAGTACTATGAAAAGGAAGAAGCTAGTTTGAGTGGCCTGTGAAGGCAGTAATGGCTGTCCCTGTTTATACGAAGTGCTACAAAGGGTCAGACATCCCAAGTTACAAGAAAATGTTCATCACACAGTCAGACTGAAGAGACAAGTGTGTGAAAAATGAAGTATTTCACGTACATTAAAGAAATTATTTTCCAGAATTTGAGCATCCTACTGCATTGGTCATTTTTTATGACCATACTGTCTAACAGTACTGCCAGTTTTGACACTGACATATCAACATATCAATTTCTCTAAAAGTTAGACTATGTAAAAGTGATCACACTAAAAACTGAAAAGTTTTACTTGCTCATTCATTGTCAGGAGAGAAATAAAAATGTTCACCCCTTAGATGTGAGCCCTGAGAGTTTGAAGAAACCTATGAAATGTTGAATTCTGTGCCAGTGCCATTGATTAGATGTCAGTGTCTTGCAGGACTGATTTAATTGTTTTGGATCAGGTTAGACCACCCTGATTCTATTAAGGGTGTAATTGATTTTACTTTGATGACTTGCAGAGAAAAGTCCTATCCAGTGTGTATAAGAAATTCAGTCTCCTGACACAGTGAGCAAATACAAAAGGGCTAATCAGACAAAAATCGCACTTCCACCTTTGCAGTTTGGGGGGTTTTTTTACATGGTCTGCAGAGATTCCATCCTTTGGCTGTGTAAGATGGTGTTGTTGGGTGTTTTTTTCCTTCAAGAACCCCCTCAACGTTGCCGTTAATCTACTCCAACATGAGTATTAGCACGTGCTCTGCTGATGTGTGACCTTCCAACACCACACGCTTCCCTTAGCCATGAAGGCATCCCCAACACAAGAATGCCTGTGTTAAAACAGCCCAAGTGATAAATGAAATCCAGATTAAGCCTTAATTGTAATTAATTATAAGCACACATAGCAACGTCCACATTCAGCATCATATAAAATCGGATTGGTTTCTGTGAACACCTATCATTGTGTAAGGTTCAGATAACAGCGTGAATTCATACTGGAGAATGCTAAATACAATATCAATGAACTTCATCCAGGTCTGTTGACAAATAAAATTGTTTTAATAATACCTTTGTAGTTAAACACCTGGTACATGTTGCCCTCTTGTGGAAGTCGTGATAAAGTACAAGTTCCTTTGAACTTACTACGATTTTGCAGTGTTATTTTAATGCTTGGAATGCAATGATTTATTAAATTCACGATGTGAACAGTTTATCATGTTAAACACTGAGTATATACTGCAAATGGATGCACTTGACAAGCAAACCCAGGTAACTAAATCTACTAAATCAGGCTCATTCACTGCAAATTGCATGGCCTTAGCATGTGTTTCATTCGCTCATTTGGAAAATAAGAAAAGAAAATAAATATCATATATAATTTTAGACCCTGGTCTAAGATAAAGTATTTTCTAGCCATTCAAAATGATTTTTAGATTTTTTTTAGCTGTTTGTTTTTGAAAAACCCAGGCTCACATCACCTATGAATGCTTGTACCTGTATTACATATGACATAAATAGAATCCCTTGGATGCTTCATAGCTCGCTATCAAACCATTCACATTCTTTAAATGCAGAGTAATTAAAATACTTTCAAAGAACAACGCCTTTATTCACATTTTTTAATACACGTTTAAGATACAAATATATTCCTTATCAACTAAGATGAAAATCATTAAGCCCGAATTAAAAATTTTAACAAATATTAGAGAACTAGAAAACAGATTTTAATTAAGCTAATGAGAAGAATCAACTTCAAAGGCAGTTTAACACACTATCAGGATACTTCAAGTGTTAAACATTGAATAGTGCCTGAGTTTTCCATGGGATACTCTGCTCGTATAAAAATACAAATATTTTAATTGCTTTAAAATGTCTGCTAACAGAAGATAAGTTATATTTGACATACTTACATAGCATTGTATTTAGGGCAACTTCGGATACCACTAAGTGGTTGTCTTTGGTGTTTGTTTGGGGTTTTGGGGTTTTTTTCACCATTTCAGTTTGATTTCAGAGACGAGACAGTTTAGTACAAACTTGTAGCCTTGATCAAAGATTTCCATCAGCTGTGGACAAAGGTCAGGTGTCCATGTTAATGTTATCAGCGGTCTCTGATACCGCTGACAGCTAAGTGTCACTGATATGCCTGCAGGATCTGATGGATTTGGTGTGATTGCTTTATTCGTCACCCACTGAAGTTTTATTTAGTTTAGAAAAAAGGGCTGAAGGGAGGTTGTGATTAGCGAACACATTTCAGCTCACCCTGTCCCATGACCCTTTTCCTAGTGCTGGCACAAACTAAACATTTTACTTGATTTGCTTGGATGAAATCAATGCAGGAGGCAGGGGGCTTCAAAGTTTAACTGGTTGGTATCCCTGGATTGTCTCACACAAAAAAAGTAAATTTACAGGATGCTTGAACTCTTTCAATATATGGGATCATTTATGGAAACTGTAAACTACTTGGGGCCACAGTGTCATTGATAAACATTTGGATGAATGGAAGTTTTCAAACTTTGCTTTTTTCCTAGCAACTTCCTCTTTTCTCCTGTATGAAGTTTTGGGCTATAGCTTCCTCCTGCTCCAGGAAAACAATGATTAATGGGCGTCCTATAAACTGAAGCTATGTCGACTGATAAGGCCCTAAGTCACTGGCTAACATCCTCAAATGATTATTCCATAAGTCTTCAAGACCAGTTTTCTAAGTAGAGTCTTGTATTTCTTGAACTGTTACATCAGAATTTTATCTAAAACATGCCCTAAATCTGGTTCAGTGCTTTTACAGTATTAGGACATGTAGGCTTGTGTCCAGAAACAGATATTATATGCCTTCTAACATATGATCATACACGCTTATTGGATGTGACTTACTTGAGTTACCCTTGCTTCACAGAAGTGTGTTAAAGGAAAATAGCTCCTGCAATTTTTAACGCACTATGGCTTATCTATCATCAAACTCACAGCAAAATATAATCTCAATAATATTAATATAGACACAAAACTATTTCATAACGATTATGTCAATACGAAATACGCTGATCTGAAAAGCAATTTACTGGTTTTTGGTGTTCATTTATCAGGGCTGGTCTGATCAATTATTGGAGCTGGCTGACCATGCAGCTCCACACACATCAATGCTGGCTCAAGGCAGGCGGAAGGGATGCCTGGCAGAGAGCACTGGGGAGAACACAACCACTGCTTCTGCCAACAGCCTCAATTTACTTTGACTTGATTGAGATGTGAAGCAACACCACAGCTAGATGACCTAGGTAAATTGAGGCTTTAGCAGTTTGAGGTCAATAAGGCCCAGACTTGAAACCCCAAACCACCTACACGTATCACAAAGCATTAGGCTCATGTGTTCACAGAGAACAGCAGCACTGACACTGCCCCTGCCCTTCCGACGAGCTCCCGGGACTTCATTCATGATGGAGCATCCTGTAGCAGAACTCATCTCCACACCAGAAAGTTATGGATCGTGAAACTTTAGCAGCACTTACCATGACATCCAAACTGAGGATAAATGAAAACAACATACTAAGGTGACTGTTTTTATATTCTTGCTCAAAAGCAGACATAAATACAGCACCAGTAACTCTAGGAATAGCCAGGATGGAAACTGCTCTCATTATAAATAGCAAAACATAGTTTCTTCTGGTTTCTTACCTAGCCAGTTACACCTTCTTTTTATCTATCTGGAAAATCATTTTGGAAAAGTACCGTTTACCAGAGTCATGAAGGCACTGACAAGGTACTTGATATTTCTGTTGATTCTGACAAATTATTCATAGAGAGATGAAAATAATCAGTGCAAAAAAGGGTTTTATCCATGAAAAAAACCCCTAGAGGAATGTGAAGAAAATGTCAAAACTAGAGTCCTTCACATGCAGCATATACACAGCTACATATACACAGGAAACTAAGTGAAATTTCTAAAATAGTTTTTGGGATCTATGCAATCCAGATGCCGGCAAATCAGTGTCAGCAGTTTGAGTCTTGATCAACCTGATGGCTTGTTCAGTCCAAGCTTTCATTATTTTAGTGCGATTAGAGCTTCACAGTGGGGCTGCCCTGACTTCAGGTTACTTTTGCAGAAGAGAATTAGACAATTCTAGCTTCCAAAAATCAAGGGTGAAGGTGTCTGGTGTGAAACGCTCCAAGGAAAAAATGTAGGCAATACCCAATACTGCCATCATTGTGGGGAGAGGTTCCTAAATCTGAGCATCTCTGCATTCTCCTTTGTTTCCTCACAGCTTTGGGTGAAAAATGCTACAGATTGTCCACACATAAGCCTCATAAATTCATGAGTTATATGAGAAGAAAAGGATAAATCTTACGAAGCTTATCTGCACTTGAACGCGAAAGAAAAGAAAAAAAGATGGGATTCTAAAATCATGCTTAGCAAGTCAGTGGTCAGGACTAAGCTTGCTTCAATCAAAAATTAAGATGACAGT
This sequence comes from Rhagologus leucostigma, assembly GCA_013397725.1. NCBI lineage: Eukaryota > Metazoa > Chordata > Aves > Passeriformes > Rhagologus > Rhagologus leucostigma. The sequence goes on from VZTD01000208.1 coordinate 191,644, forward strand.
TGTACTAGATTTGAATTTCACCACTGCAAATTAGTGCAGAGGTAACTCTAGTGTGGCTGGTGAAATTTTCACTGATAACTGTGTTAGCAATTGATTAAGTGATGAAGGGATGACTGTGTGAAATGTATAAAAATATTTCCTGATTTGCTCTTACATCATGGCCTTAGCACCTTACGTATTCTGAAAATCAGATTTTCGAGCAGAGAAAGAACAAGTGCTTTCTGGTTTCTATCTGTCACTGAGTAATGCAGAAACACCAGTTGTTACTTGCAAGTTCCTTTTACAGATACATTACTTAGCCCATGGACTATCAGAAAAGTCTGCTAACAGTCCCTTTGAGGAACAAATAAAAGTCATTCCGTGCATACACAGTACTTTCAGTTGAATAAAACATTTCATGGGTCACGATCAATGTTTCATATCCTGATAAATTTAGATTAGCAGCTACACTTCTTTACAAAGGTGGGTGAAAAAAGCTGCTTGTTCAATAGACCTTCCAAAGGCTGGAGGTCTCAAAAAGCTTCTAAAATAGATTTTCTTTTTTTTTTTTTTTAACTCCAGAAATCAATATGCTTTAAAACATTTTATCTTCAAGAGTTATAGCACTTTAAAAAGGATGAATTAAAAGCAGCACTGTTCCCCAAGATGCTTTTAATTTAGCTTCTCCATATACAATGCTATTATATCCCAAAATTTGAACCCAAAAATTAAGGTTCGAAATGTATGTTCTTCTGTTATAGATAATTTTTTACTTTTGATATGCAGAACTCAAATGAAATATCTTCATTTCACACACTTCAGGGGAGGTGGGAGGGGATGATATGCCACAAGATCCCTACTGCACTGTTTTTTGCTTTCCAGCTAGTGTAAGATTTATGTGGTACTTCAGTCTTCTGCTGAATTCACTTCATAGTGAATGTGCTTGTATAGCAAATTTACAGCCAAAATCAATGTAAAACTTGCAGATCTTGTTTTATTTGTTATTCTGTTAACACAAAGCTCATCTTTGCAGTAACATCTTGGCAGAGCAACGCTTAAGACATTTTGTTATACTGAATGTGATTTTAATTATCTTAATACAAGGCCTATAGGAAGAAGGAGTAACTGCAACATACTAAAGTACTTCATCCTGTTTCTCTTCTAAAACTGAACTGTGAGAACAATGATTTCAAACAAACTGGATAAGGAATACAACAAGGACAAGGAATATCATCAGCATTTGGCCCAAAATCTCCACAAAGTCATTAAAATCAGTAGGTTCTGAATTAATACCTCCAGCAACAGCCAAGGATTAAAATGAACCTAAAGCCTCATATCAAAAGGTTACATCTCTTTAATCATGGGATTTATAGATGCTCTGTCATTTCTTACAGATATCTGCAGTTTCTGTATTTTCTGCTCTTCACTGTTGTCCCATTAACTCTTCCACATCCACCAGACACAGCTGGTGACAGGAGCCATGATCACAGTTTGAGGGAACTATGTCAGACCAATTAAGAGGTACACAAACAATATGATGAAGAAGACGTCCTGGGCAAAATAATGCAGGATCCATCACCATTTGACAGCTATTTACATAGGCCTCAGAATGTAAATTTTAAATTGACGAAATTATTTACATAAATGATTACTTTATTCACTCATATCAAGACAGTATTAAAAGGGATGGGAAGAGCTTGCTGTGGCCAGCCCTCCCTGTCCCTGGAAAGAACAGATGTGGGCTGCTGAGTTGTTAGCCTATGCCACAGTCCTGGAAAACTAGTCCAGGTGCTGTCAAAGGGAGATGGTAGGGCCGGTGGTGGTAGCAGGCTCTGCTGGCAGAATGTATTTCTCATTTTCAATTTTTCACCCACAGGATGAGAGGGCAGCCTTATACCTTTTGCTGGCTATTAACATGGCCAGCATAAAGCTAAGTATTTTCTCTTTGCTCTTCAGCCAGCACTCTGTCAAAGCTCTACTCCACAGCAGCTGGGAGAGGAAAATTTATTTTTGCCTACATTGTTGAGAAGCCCTGAGTCAGCTCTGCTAGAATGATCCCTCATGATGAAAAATTTATGGCTTTTGCTTTGCCTCCCTCCCTTCCTTTTAATATCCTTCGCTTTTCCCCACAGTGTTTTTCCCCAATTGGATTTGGCAACCTCCCCAATTCCTGTTTTACATTTTCCGTCATCATTTTCAAAATAAATGTATCTAGCCTCGTGCCTCCATTTCAAGACCTCTATCCTTTGTTTTAAGACTGATGGATTTTAAAGGGTGAGCCAAATCCCTAAACGCCCTAAATCAATGTTGTTCTCTAAGAGTCTCTTTAATCACTTAGCTGAGGCACCTGTTTCTGTCAAACTTGTGGAAGGAGTGAGTTACACAAGACAATGCCATCAGCTGTGAAGTGCTGTCACTATCTAGAGATGTTGGAATGTGCACAACCGTCTAAAAATCATCAGCAAACCACAAAAATTGACTATGAAATAAAGAAGCAAATCAAGTAATCCCCCTCTTTCCAGCTGCCTGCAAATTACCATTCTCTCCACCCACCCACAGGGCTCCAGCCCATTAGGGTTGATGACAATCAGCAGCCTGGATAAGAGAGTGGAGCTTCCTTCCCATCAGTGCCATCTGTACAAGAGCGAAACGGGAAGGGTCAGCCAACCCTTCTTGCTGGTACAGCAAATGAGCACTAAGAAAGTCAGGGTAAAACTACCACTGGATTTACTCCAGAATTTTGTGGGCTTGATTTAAGAGGAATTTTTCCATCTCAGAAGACAGACACAGATTAAAGAAATATTTAAAATAAATTGTTCCAGCAATGTATGTTACAAAAAACTTCGTACTAAACAGATACAAACATTTTCCTCTGCTTTGCCTAGGGATTTCTCTGGATCTCATTTTGGTCTCTGTACTTTTCCCTTGTGCTGGTTTTTATAAAATCTCTTTGTCTATGATCTCCAGGAGTGTTTCTGCCACATCAACAAGCAAACTAGAACTGACCTAGATGCTAACACACTTTTACATATTATTATTATTATTCATTTTTAACTATATTACTTGTTTATGAGTAGCACAAAAGTAACTCCTGTTCACACTCCACCTCCACTTGCCTTTGGAACAGAAGAATGCTGCATCTGTGCTCAGAGGATGCCAGATTGCTGCCTGTGCCTGCCTAGATTTGGCTGGCAGGCAGCCCACTGGGATGGCACTGCAGCTGGTAGGAGTTGGGACAACCCTTCAAGTTTCTGCTTTTTTCCTGAAACTGCACCAGCGATTTTCAGGATGTAGCCAAAATATCTCAATTATCCTAACTTACATGTTCACAGAATATCCTGAGTTGGAAGGGACACACACGAACCCACAACTCCTGGTCCAAGAATCCCAGTATGTGCCTGAGAGTGTTGTCCACGCCCATCTTGAAATCTGTGGGGCTTTGTGCTGTGACCACTGCCCTGGGAAGCCTGTACCTGTGCCCAACCATCCTCTAGGAGAAGAATCTTTTCCTAATATCCAGCATAAAATTTTCCTGGCTTCATGCTGTTTCCTCAGGTCCTGTCACTGGTCAACAGAGAAGAGATCAGCACCTACCCCTCTGCTTCCCCTCGTGAGGAAGCTGTACATGGCAGTGAGGTCTCCCCTCGATAGTTACTGAGTAACGTGCAGTTACTAAAAGCCAATGAAATTCTGGTTCCAAAGGAATATGTAGGATTCCAAAACTGTCATTTGTGAAATTTCAAACATCTGTGTCTGCCATTAACAGATAGCCTGTGTTAGCAGAAACATGTCAAGCACTGATTCATTCTTTTCTTTCTTCCTAAAAGTAGGTCCAGAACCTTTAATGAAGAACTGGTTTCAGTTCAAAGATAGAAATTCCAAATAAGTCATAAACAAGTGGTTACACCAGGTAGCAGAGCTGCCTGTGCACCTTCTGGGCACTGGGAATCAGTTTTTGGGGAACTGTGTGGAGATTGCTCCCAGCTGGAGCCTCCAAGAGAACTGAAACCAAGGCCACATGCAAGGACCCACTCATAAAGACACTGTGAGCAGAGACAGCTTTACAGAACCTTCTTATTTTTGTTGCATTTGGCCACAGCCCAAGTACTTTAAGAAAAGCATCTTGAAATACATTACACCTCAATTCTCTAACAAGGAAACCTGTCCTCTAGACAACAAGAGCCAGGTGAGAGCAGCACAGAGACCTCCCAAGCAGGAGAAAAAGAAACATTCTGTATTCTGCCTGTCCCAGTAGATACCCTGAGTCAGCATTCACCTGACCTTCACACAGAATAGGTAATGTCTAGCAGCAGTGTTAGGGTTAAACATCAATATAATCGCATCTCCGATTACTCATCTGTGGACAGCAGGAGAGTTTCAGAGAACAAATAATATCAAAGGAAATATCAGCAAACTAAGATATTTAATGTAGTGTAAGATATATTTTTTTATCTTTGCTGACTGATCCATGTATCTGCTGAGCTAGTATTTCAGAAACGCTGTTAACAACAGGAGAACATCCTTGTTTCTATCAAAAGGAGCATATTTTGTCTTCATGCACTTACTGATGAAGGCAATAACATTCCCAGGAAAAAAAGTTGCAAGGTTTTTTATTATTTAGCTAATTTCGCACTTTGGAAAGAAAAAACACCTCTTTAAGTGGAAATGTTGTCTGTAAGCTTTGCATTTCATAAAAGTGGTTTTTTTAAATTAACATTACAAATGTTTCGGAAAATTGAAAAAGGTGCCAGTAACACTGATGTTGTAATAATGATAAAACTTTGGCTGTAGAATAATGGAGATTAAAACTGAGTAGGTGCATTGCTGACAAACTGAAGGGTCAAATACAGAAGTTTCATTCTGGAAGTAAAATAGATTTATTGAATTTTCTTGCCCACATGAGAATGCAAAGTAGAATCTAATGATGGCAAAGTGATTTTAAAAATACATTTTTACCAATAGCCAAACACTGTAGTCAGAGCTATGTTTATTTACCATTTACAGCTTTGTAACTGTAACTTGGAATTAATAATATATTTGAGTGTTTTGAATCAGCCAAAGAGGCACCTGGGCTTGTAAAGCTAAAATTGTGGAATACGTTTGAAATATGATGATGAGATCATTGTAAGGATTGAAATACAATAAAATTATTTGCACTTTGTATTTACAGTTTTTTAAAACTAACATGCTGGGGGAAAACAAGGCTTTGTAATTACTACTGACTAGAGCATGCTCAAACTGATACAAATTTTTTAGCAGTCTTTTCCCTTCTTAAAGAGCAATATGTACTCAAGAAAGAGAAAAAAAGAAATCATATTTTGCTTCCTTTTTTTTCCCCCTTCTCATTTCCCCTCCCACCACACCCTCTACTGGTGTGTTTGTCTGCTCTTCCCCTCACCCCTTTCATGTTCACTCCCATGCCAAATAATCACGGACACCTCTGCCTCATGCTGCTGCTCTTCTCTCCCTACAGGATTATCAGCATGATTTGAGGCTCTAAAGTGACAATGAGGATAGAGAAAATATGCAAAATAAAGTCAACGTGCATCCTCATCTGCAGTCATTTGAAGACAGGTGTTGGGCAAGGAGGTAGCAAGAAATCTGGGCCAGACAAGCTCTGCTTGTTAGCATAGGTTCTATTTTATCTGCTGCTTCATGATAAATGACTCTGTTGTCCTGAACTGAAGGCAGAATATTCCCTCCCTTCTTTTATCTTGTACCCATTTAGAGTTACATCATGTTTGCTTAAAGTTTTCTGCAGAATGCAGGCTGTATATTTGCCCAAACACATGTGTTTTCTTGGTGCCAAAGAACGGTGAGGAGTGCACTCTCACTGAAGGACCTTTGCCCTCTCCCGCAGAGAAAATATTCCACCACTCTGGACAAGAGCATGAAAGTCTGTTATTTTAGCATTATTGAAATGGACATCAAAACATCTTTAAGCCCTTTGTAAGATGGAAATTGAAATGTAGGTTTTTTCAGTCTTTTTCCTCTTCTCCATTAGTTGGAATTATGCAATCATTTTTCTTTTTTATTTTTTCATGAATGTGGACAATTATCAAGATACATACAATGAAAATTTTGTTTCAAAATGGCAAAGCAATAGGGTGTGCATAATGGTAGCCAAAAAGGATTTGAGATTACTGCATGGCAAACAGAGCAGCTCTTTTTGAGATGCAAATTTCCACATTAAATGTAAAAATTGTCTGTGGCCAACTAGGAAAATATCAGAGCTATGTTGTGCCATTTCAATACACAGCTGAACAAACTTATCCATCAGAGTTTTTACTACTGCATAAATAATGTATTCATACTTGACAGTTCCAAATAGGTGTGTTGATTTTGACTCAAAAAAACAAATAATCCTGTTTATCTGTGAAGAACAGGAGTATGGCTGGATGCTGAGAAGTTACTGTGAAAGGAATAAAGACAAGACTGGATGCTGAGTGTTACAAAATTCAGACTGAATGGGATAATTTTGACACCTGAACCATGATAAAATCCATTGACTGGTTGCAAGAATACATTCACAAAGACCTGGGTTATAGGATAAGGGCCTTCTGCAGCAGCAAAATGCAGTTTTCTGAGATAACTTGCAAACATACCAAATGTGAGCATTCTGTCCCTGATTTTTATGTAGTAGACTTTTTTCTTTTTGGTCATAAGTTGTTTCATACCAGAAAATAATAAGGAAAAGGTTGAACATGGGATGCTTTATAACAGAAATAAATGTCACATTTGAAGGTACAAATAGGAGCAAAGACCCTGTTCTACAAACATAAAATGAGCTGTAAATTTTATGAGCTGCATCTGACAGAAAACAAAACAAAGCAGCCTTTATTTTACTTCATAGATATACAACATATAAATAGCAGAAGACAGGATCATATTTTCCAGAAAGCAGAAAAAAACCCCAAACCACTTAAAGCCTGTGGATTAAAATTCAGAGGTGAACTTCTTCAGAGTTTTTGTGTGTTCTAGCACTTTTGGGGCTGTAGCTGCAGTTTTTTGAGGATAAGCACTCCATGTACCAAAAGAGAAGAAAGATAGAATGGTTGAGGTATGCTTGGACAAAGAAAGGGTGTGAAACATGAACTTAACATTCAAAGTGTTCAAAAGTACAAGGAGAAGTAGGCAAACACGATTTTCTTGCTTCTCTTCAAAATGGGACAGAAAAACCAAGTATCGCTATTGACATTTTAAAGGTGCTGAGAAGTTTTTTACCTTTTGAAAGGGAAGGACATTCAAAACATCTAATGTCCCTAATTCTTCAAGTTACCACAAAGACCAAAAACGATCCAGATCTGAAGGAAATACGAAAGCTTGCTATCATAGAAGAGATATGATGTACAATTTCCTGATCCATCCTTCTCATGGAGATTTGTGCTATACTGTGCTGCTCAACATGCCAACAGGATATTTTAATCCATATATTTGTCAGAGCTATCAACAGATCTCTGGTAATAATAATGTTTTCTTTATCACCTTTCAGCTTTCTTATGCTTTTAGAGGACAGTGCCCAGAGCCTGATCAGAGATAGTATTAAAATTGGACGAGGAAGACTAGGGGCACATTGGAGCATCTATCATGCATATCAAACTACATATTCTTTAGGCACTTTATGGAATTATTTTATGCATTCTTACTTTATCAGCAAATTTTGATAACATTGCAACATATGGAGACAATTTCAGATTCTGAAATAGGAGATGAGTCTACTTAGGGCTGTAGAAAAGGTGTTCTGCCAATTGCAAAGTAGTGTAAGTCCACTGAAATGAAAGTATGGAATGGAGTATGGAATCTGATCCTTATTAAGCACAAAATATTGAAATTATGTATTTTTATAGCTTTGTATTCCTTTTATTTTTCCCCTGGAATTTTCCACTCTATCTCTTTAAAACCTAGTTTTTCTCCCATCATTTTCTTTTCCTCTCAGCACAACTGGGATAATACTACTGCCAAGTATTCCCACCGCTTCCATTCTTGTTGCCTAAAGTTTGACTATGATTCCTGGCATGTGATTTACTCGCAGTCTGACAACGATCTTCATTCAAGACCTAGAAAGGCACAGCACAGCTCAGTTTCCCAGACAAATCAAACTCTGGTTCCCAACGAGGCCAACGTCTTTCCTTCACTTTGCCGTGGCCAAATGTATTATTACTGCAAAAGTGAGGGCACCTTTCTTCTTCCCATCCTCCCCCTTTCCTCAGATGTTTATCAAAATGATACAGGCTTGCTCTTCAAGAGCTCACTGCTATACTTTACATTTCTGAAAATGTTTATTATGCTTTCTTTTCTCCTCAGTCATATCACTATTTATTAAAATTTGACACAAGTTCGTAAACAAACAAATAGCTCCCTCCCTCCCACCTCCTCCCCCACCCCCCAAAAATGGAAAAAACTCAGGAAAACCAACATAGAAAAGCAACCAGCCAATTAAGTAGAAGTTACTGGTGGAAAACAGTGGCTGTGCAACATTTGAAGACGTCATTAAGAATCATTTTACTAACCAGAAGATGAAATTAGCTGTAAACAAAGTACAATTAAAAAATGCACTTAATTGATACATGTTTTGTTCCAGAGTTTAACAAGGATCCCATCAACACAGTTTTTTACTATAACTTGCAGTTTAATAAGTTTCCATGCCATTCCTAGGCAGAAGTAATTTGTCTGATAAAGAATATCTTGTATGGTCTGAAAGAGAACCAATAATTTTCTAGCTTTAAGAGCCCAGATAATCAGCTAATTATTCAGATGCCAACCAGTCAAAAATAAAGTCTGAACTACCCCCCCCCCCAAAAAAAAATCTGAGCAGTAATTATCCAAAGTGTCTGGTGACTATTTATAATAACAGATACGGGGTAAGAAACATCTGGATTCACTCTTAAAATTAATTTGCTCTTACCTAAACAAAGGAGAATCCAAAATTGTGGGACTAATACAAATCATTACAGCTCTGACAGTGAAAAATATTAGCCTAGATGATGACCCGTTAATTTACTCTCTACAAGAGCATTTCTATTTAGAATGCAAATAATGCCATTTGTATTGAGTCTTTCCCCATTCGTGTTACATTTTTTTCACACTAATAAATGCTATTTTTTCACCTTTTTTTAAAGTGTTTTATTTTTCCCTAAAATATACTTCAAAATCACTTTGCTGAAGTGAAACTGGCTATGTTAAACACTAGATGGCAGAACAAGGCTGGAGCTGAGCATCTGAAAAGGCTTGACTTCAAGCTCGTCTGCATTTCCAGAGGTACCAGTTGAAATATTTTACCTGGTTCTTCCTATGAAAGCTGTCTGTGCTTACATAAAAATAGTCTCCATCTATAATAATCTTTGTATATACAGGCTGTTTTCATTCCCTGAAAAAGAAAAGCCAAGGGCAGCCTCCTGGCACTTCCCTCCTGTGCCCACTTGCCCATGGAGAGGAGCGTTCACTGTCCTGGGACCTCTGCAGGACCACAGAGCTGCAAGGTCAGGTCTTGAAGCCAAATCTTCAAAAAGTTGCATTTCTAAGCTAAAAATGACCAAGCACTCAATGCGGAATTTAGGCTGAAGTACAGATCAGAGAAAGGGATTTATGCTTTTTAGGCTTGTTAAGGAATCTAACAATAGGGCACACAGAAACAAAACAGGGACATAAAACATTCAAACAAAGAAATTAACAGATGGATTTAAAAGAGCTGTTCTACTCTCTATTTTAAAAATTAAAATTGTTCTTTATAAACAATATAAACTGAATTAAGAGTTTAATAGAAATTAAATTTGAGTGGCCTTCCAGTACCTGAAGGGGGCTGACAAGAAAGATGGAGAGACATTTTTTACAAGATCATGTAGTGACAGGACAAGGGGGGATGGTTTCAAACAGAGTAAGTTTAGATGGAATATTAAGAGGAAACTCTTTACTGTGAGGGCAGCAAAGCAGTGGAACAGGTTGCTCAGAGAAGCTGTGGATGTCCCATCCCTGGAAGTGTTCAAGGTCAGGTTAGACGGGGCTCTGAGCAACCTGGTTTAGTGTAAGGTTTCCCTGCCCACTGCACGGGGGTTGAAACGAGATGATCTTTAAGTTCCCTTCCAACACAAGCTATTCTACGAAATTAGGAGATTAACACATAAACTAATTCACCTTCATGCTTAAAAGAATATGACAAGCAAATGCACCTAAACAAATTAATAAAAGCAAGGTGCAATGCAGTTGTATTGCCACTGAAAACTATTAAGATACCATTTTGTTCACAATCAGGCTCATAGGCTCCTGTATCCCACGGTGTCTATGACAAATCCCACTGCATCACTTCAGTGGAGCACCTCGCATTTTGGGTAAATGGGTAAATTGGAAAAAACCCACGTGTTGGCTCCCTGAGAAGTTACATCTAGCTGAACTTGAGCAGTGTCAGATGTGATTTTCTGCAAATAGCACTTGCAGTAGGTTGCAGATGGGACAGCAAATTTCACTGAGGCTGAACCACAACTCTGCCTTTGATTCTTGCATAGAAAGAGTCAGCTGTGGCAGCCAAAGTCTTGGCAGATGAGCAGCAAGGCACCCATTACAGCCCAACATATGCTGGGCAGCTTCACAAAGCAAGCAATGTGTACACACATTATCCCCTATCGTCAGCCTTCCCCAAGCCACATCATTTTTTTCCCCGCTCCAAGAGTTATACTTCAGAAGCTTCAGTCTTACAGATTTTGGAAGAGCTCTGCTCTGCAGCCTCTCACAAGGTCTCTGAATATACACAGAAATATCCCAAACGAAGGCAACAAATGGTCACGGAGGGCTGCTGAGCTGCTGCTCCAGGGAAGGCAGAGCAGCTGCTCAGAGCTTGCCTGTCTCACTCAGAGCTGCCTCTGGCACTGCCAAGGAGGGAATGTGTGTCGGGAATGGCTTGGGCAACAGCCTGGCTACCATTTGTAATCAAATATGTAATTCACGTTGCATTGTGTCAGGCTTGTACTATCAGATATATAATATTTCAGGCTTCATGCAGAATGATAGGCTGAGGGTTGCTGCTTTGGGAGGATGAAATTGTATCACCTAGGAATCACTGTACCAGCATATAAACTACAGATTAAAGGTAGGTAAAGGGAGGGAGAAAGAGGAGAGGAGGAGAGTGAGCGAGGAGAAAAACTCACTCCATGCATGCCACTCACTGGCTGTTTTCTTCCAGTTTTGTCTCATTCTGAAAATGATACATTTAACTGGAATTAAGCAGGAATTCCAGGCCAAATGGATTGAAGTGAGAATATGTCTGGCCTGCCAACTCCCCTGTCCTGTGGGCGGCTGTCCCCATGGCACTGCAGCAGCAATACACCACCATTGCCAGGGGTCTGTTTTTCCTGCCATCCCTCCTTCCCCAGTTCCCCTCTGCAGCTCAAACATCCAGAAATGGGAGCAAGCTCCAAAATAGCAGAGGAAAGAGCGGGAAAATCAGATGACTCTCCCCCAAAAAATTCATGGTTCTTTTCCTTGTCCTCACAGATGCCTTGGCACTGCACAAGGGTATTTCAGCAAAAAGGATGTCATGGTAAATTAACAGCAGTTTCCCTTCATTGTTGTTCACACCTGAGATATGCAAGCTTATGTCTGGAGTTTGTTATTGCTCAGGTTAATGAGGCAGTGCCAGTTTCCTCTTCATATGCTTTAAAAGCAGAACAAGAAGTGTTTTCTCATCTCTAGTGATAAATCTCAAGGTGTCAAAATACAAATATATAATACAGATTAATTTCTTACATTTTTTTCGCTTGGATTAATTAGCTGTTTATCAACTGAAATCAGTCAAGCTAGCATAAAAGTACTACAAGGGGCAGGAGTCCCAAAATCTTCATAATCAAGTGGGTTTTGGATTGCTCAATGTTTGTATCATTTTTCTGCTTTCCTATGTCTCATCTTATGTACAAACTTATGCATATACTCAGAAATCCATCTCACTGCTCTCTTTCAACCCTTTCTTTACCATCCGAGATCACTGCACAAACCCCACGGTGAAGGTAATTTCACAGCATCTCACATTGCTCCCAGCTGTTTCAGACCTTGGGCTCTTTTTCACCCCATGAGAACAAACCTACTCATTTTTCACCTCAGACTCCAGTCTCTTTGAAGCAGTTGCCAGGTTTTTTACTGGATCATGATTACTTAGGTGGCATTAAAAGAAAAAGAATGCATATATGTGTATATATATATACGCGAAGACACACACACACATATATATATAAAATATATGCGTGTGTACATATTTGAAAAATAACAAGGCTATTTGTAGGTTTTCTGTTTTAGTGTGAGCATCACACAGATAAAACAAAATACAACCCTGACTATGCATGATCAGTGCAAAAACTGCTGGGAACACATTGATGACCCCAGTTTTTACTTTTGTATATATCTGCTAGGTTCAAGAGCCTTCACACTTTATTGAGCACAACACCCTCTTTCATCGTCAGAAATACCAGCTTTCTAGCTTGTTGACTGGATTAAAAATAGTAATACCTACGAAGAGTTTATTCAAGGATAGGAAGACTATTCTCTAGATACAGCACAAAAGCCATGGAGCAGCAAAAGTAGGTGACAGCAGGCGACAGGTTTATATCATCTGAGGACATTTCTTCTCAAAAGGCAAAGAAGACATTGCACTGACTGACATAAAACAGAGATGATGCTAAAAGTTTACATATGAAAAACATTTAGACAAATTAATGGGCAACATCCACTCCCACTAAAGACTATTAAAGACACTACTTTGGGCTGGGAAATCCCTTGGAGGGTTTCTGGACAATGGGCTTTCCTTGTGCTTGTATTGCACATGCACTTGTTGGCAATTTTGGATTTCAGGCATCAAAAGGGATGGGTCCTGTGATAGCCTTTTCTACATTTTTTTAAATTCAATGTATTTTGATGAGTGACACGTTAATCTCTATCAATTATTTTATTATAATTATTCAGTGATTACCATAGAATTTAGTTAAAGAAACACAATTTAACTTTTGTTGATTTTAGAGAAAGTACTTCATTTATAACACTTGTGCATTATGCTGTCCCTGGTTATTCAGACAGTAAAGCAAAATCACTAGCTTTTCTTGGCTTTCCTGCATTTTTGTGTATTTTCAGTCAGATTAGGGCAAGTTCCTGAATAAATGGAATTACTGCTGAACACAGCACTCTAATCATGTCATCCTCACTAATAGTGAACATAAACAGAAACAGCTTTTAGTTTCATTAAACTAAGTAAGACCTCTTGGACAGTAAAATATTATTTAAGCTGATTAGGCATAGCAGAATCAGTTAGTGTATGAGTTAATTCAGATTATTTTTATATTGCTTTTCTGAACATGGAAAGAATAGCTTCAGCTGCAATTTACCATTGAAAGCTGATAGCTGTTTCTGACTTGAAAGAAATAAATGATCCTGCTGGTCATTTACAGGAGCTTTGCTGCTTTATTTTGAAAAGAAACACCTTGTCACTGCTAGTTACAGAAATTGCCTATAGCCTTCAGTTTTGTAAAAAAATTTAGGCCCACTTAAACTTCCAGAAGAGTCCCTATAAATAAACACAATAAAAATCAAATCCCTCTGGTAAACCCTGTATATTAGAGTCTGACATGGGGATCCAAATGGTCATTTTCTCCTGTGCTGCTCTTGATAAACAACAGCTTAAACTCACGAGCAGGGCTGGGGTTGGGGCAGGCATGAAGCACCAAAACAGAATGGGGGGAAAAGCCAAAGTTATGTGGGCAGGGATGTGTTGCTCAGGTGGGAATGTGGCAAGAGCAGCTCACACGGAATGCTGGCACACCTGGAGACCAGAATATGGTTCCCTCTGCTGACCCTTTTGAGAGACAAACTCCCACAAATGCCCATGCACTCAGTTATTCTGAACCCTAGTAACCAAATGGCTGAAATTAGGTGCACTCTGGGTTGAAGGAAGTTTCAATAATGAAATTCTAAATGTTAGGCAACACTACTTCTGTGTATATCTCTGTCTAAACACAAAGAGATATATTTTAATTTTAATGCACAGGGGAGTCATGTATATAACCAGCATATTAACAGCAGCACATATTATAGGGAAAACCTTCATATGCTACGAACAGATTCTATTTTTGTTTATCATCTGTCTCACTACAATGAATCAATAAATAAGTATGTCTGACAAAAAATATGGTTGTGAATGACATATAATCACAAATTCAGCCCTTATTACCAATATAAGAAGGTGTCATAGCTATTCTCAGATAGTACCAATTCTATTTTTTACCATCTAAATTGAGACATTACAATGGTAGGTAGGTTCATGAGCCATGGAGTCTTGGAAGAAGACCAGTTGAAAGTGAAAAGCAGTTTTAAAGAATTAGAACTACTTAAAAAAACTCAAATAACCCAAACAAGAAAATGTGGACTCTGCTAACATTTTTCTCACTTTGATTCTGAGCAGAGTTGGGATTCTAGGTGAAAAAAATAATGTGAAGAGAGAAACAAAGTGTGTTCTTTGCAAGGACATGAGTAAGAATTTTTACTGTTGAACTACTGAGTCCTGTTCCCAGATCTGGGCACTGGTGTTGCCTTTCCCGGTCTTAAAATTGAGAGCTAAACATGGGTAAGGGAAAAGGGGTTTTTACTTCAGTATTTATTTAAGGATCCTTAGGTGCACCGCTTCGTCCAGGTGGAATACGCCTAAATGCACACCGAAATGCACACACACGATAGATCACGTATACAATTTATAGGCCTTGCAAATCAGCATATCTATCAAAGACTCGCCAGTGAGAGGCTCGAATGAACCCCCCATTCCGAGGAATCCCCCCCTGGATGGGCCTATCTTAGTTTACAGGATACGTTCTAGGGAAGACCTTGGTTTCTCAGGATAGCGTAGGGCTTTCTGGCCTCCAACCATGAGGCCTCCAGGATGTTTCGTCTCCTGGCTTAATGGAATATTAGGTCTAAACTAAGTTATCAGACTTAAGGAATTATAAGCATGTGTGCTAAAAGCACTGAGGATACATAAAAAGCTATATAAAAGGGTATATAAAAGACATATAAACGAAAAGGCAAAAAATCATCATGGCATCACTGGGACCTCCTGCTCCAGGTGTTTTTTAAACAGACTGCACGAATCTGTTCTGGTCTGAAACGCAGCTCCACCACTGATGTACTCAGTAGCACCTTATTGCTTCCACAATTTCACTAAAAGTGAGTGGGACTATTCAAGCACCGGCTGAACATAAATAATGGCATTGAGTCCATCCCTAAGCAGTCAAAAGAAGAGAAAGATGGAAAAAACCCACTGCCCTTTTGCCAGTGCTGAACTGTGGTGCTGGGTAGCAAACTGTGGTACAATCCCAACGGTTTGCAAGAAATTGATGGCAGAAGCAAGAGCTGCCTGCAGATCTCCTGAGTCTCAGCCCAACATCTATACCACCACACAAACACCACTAATGCATTGGAGGTGCTCACAGCTTTGTTCTCCTGGGGATGTCAGTGCACAGCGTCACTTCTTTCGCACTGAATGCTTCAAAAAGCAATCATCTCTCTCCTTGACAGATATTTATCTCTGTCAAACTTTTTTTAATGGCTCTCCTCATATTCCAGGTTACTTACATTTTCTCTACCTCCCTAGAAAACATATTTTTTGAAGAGTGTGGTGCTATCCAACAGAGATAAGTCATGGCAGAGGTAAGGGAAAAGAATATTTTGCTTGCCCATCTCCAGGGGAGATTACAGCCACTAGCCTAGGTGATTTATTGTCTTGGATTGTAAACAGCATGCTGTAGCCCGCAGTAAAGACCCCTTGTAAAACAGCAAGGCATTCTGCTTTTATATTCTCTTACACATACTGCTGTCAGCTAGGACAAATTCACTGAAGTCAATCTTCACTGATATAAAACCACACAATAGAAAAGAGTAAAGCTCTAAATACTCTGGTATTGTACCAAAGAATTGAAAAACCAAACCAAAAAAACCCCCAAATCCTACACAAGCATAATGATAAAAAAGTTTCATCAAATGAGAACAAGATATTCTTTCATTCCCCACTAGGAAGCAGTATAACCATGTTTCTAGGAATCTGGAAATAATAACTATTCAAGTCAGTCTTCTGGAATATTTAAAGAGAGGACCACAAGACAAAAAACCCCATTTCAGTCTGATGACTACATCAACTACTTGTGACACTGAATGCCCCTGCAGGACTGTAAAACTGCAGAGAATTCTGAACATGATGGAAAAGCTTCATGGAAGATATTTTTCTCATGATTAAAGGAGATAACCCTTTGCAATCTTTCTTGCATCATTCCTGCACATGATTAGCAAGCAAAAAATAGACAAAAGGCACAGAAGCCCTGCTACTTGACTGTATTGCACCAGGCAAGGTGCTCAGTTACAGCTTTTGAAACTTTCTAATGTCTCTGTAAGAATGCTTTTATAAAGGTCTGAGCGTCGTGGTGCATTTATAAAAAAATGAAAAAATATCACAATATCATCCTAAAAATCTATGGACTAAAGTTTACCAGATTGGATTTGGGGCTAGATTCATCTTTAGGAGATGGAAATTGTGATAACTCTTGCTACGTATACCATCCTTTGTGATAATGCATTTTGCATCTGTCTTTAGCAAGAAAAGGAGTGGAAAATATTTCATCTCTCTCTATAAGATCAATGAGTCCATAATCCTCTTGACCCTTAAGTCCTAAAGATGTCCTAATTACTTCAGTAATAAGATGCCATATTCTTAACTGAGATTTCATTAACAAGAAAAGTCTGAAGGTTTAGATTCTCTTGCAATTCAAATATCACAACAAGATTACTTACTGTGGTAATAGCACTTAACATTTACATCCCCTCATTCATTAGCTACTTCACAAACATCAGCTAATAAGGCAGATTTGGAGGTGTTTATTTTCTTCACCTTCTAGACTAGAAACTCAATCCAGGGAAGTGATTCATTAGTCAAGAGCAATGTGTGCCAAAGCCCACAGTGTTACTTTCCCCAGCCCTTTTTTGTTACCTGAAACCACTCTGTTACACTTGGTAAATATTGTGTTTCAGGACACTGCTAAAGTGAATACACTGCTTTAATTCCTAGGATATTTAGTACTTTCCAGAAGATCAAATGCAGTTATTTTACATCTTAATCTCCATATAGAAGGTTGGTTATTTTCGAAATATTACCAAATGAAAATGTTAGTTTGACAAATACTTCACAATTTTCACCGTTTGCAAGTATGTTAGTGTTTTATACTGATATAAATAATGCTTATCTCCTTTACATCTTTTCTAGGCAGAAAGTCTCAAAAATGGATATTTTGTACAAAATGGTGGACGTTTTTTCAATCCTGATTTGTACTCTCTAGAATCTGGACGCCAAGTGATACTACAAACACTTCTCAGCTCTTCTGAATCTTTCGTATTTCTCTCTCTTGCACATCAAGACATTTCCCTTGCTCTTTCCAATTTAATTCTGTCAGTTTTGAAGATTGCTGACCAAGCCCTTGGCAAAACACCCTGTTGGTATTTATTCTAGCCTTAATGTTAAATGTCATTGAAATTCACACACACACAAAGGATCAGCATAGACATCGCCTAAGAGAGTTTACACGACCCTCCAGGCAAAAGGGTCATCACTAGAAGGCAGATTAGGTTGGGCTGGGTAAACAGACTCACCCACTCCCATTTCATGCCAGTCTCTGCAATCACACAAAACACATGCTGTCAAGTTAGCAGCACGAAATCTCCTTTCTTTATGGAAAGGATTGCTGGAAAACGTACATTCTTATGCAAGCATAAAAACTTTAATATTGGGTAGGTCGATGCTGGAGGTTCTATAAGTCAAACTGGTACCTGAGGGAGAGCTACAAACAACACAGGCCAAACATAACAAAGCAGGGAGAGGATAATCTGGGACTGCATCTTGGGGCCTCAGCGTAGCAAAAATTGCTAAAACTGCAGAGTGAGGACTTCATTCTGACTTAAGACTTCACAATTCTCCCCAGGCCTTTTGGTGAGCTTGCTCTGAGTCTTTCGGGAGCAGGAGGAGGGAAGAGTCCTTTCTAAATTAAAGCGTTTTCAAATTTATGCTTCACAGTAATAATAAAACACACTCTCTAAAAAAGAAATGCTGGCATTTCTCCCCTCTCAATGAACTCGTTTAAATATAAGAAACAGGATGAAAATATAGTACCATGCATCACAGCCAGCAGTATAAATGATACAGAAATGAAATATAGCCTGGTTGGCAGCATTCCAGCCTTCTTGGCTACTTATCAGCTCTCTGATGTGATGATATGCTGCATGAGATTTGCCTCCCTATCTTCTACACAAAACCCTTATCTGACTGGGCCCTAAACAGCGGCCTTCAGAGGAAATGGATTATGAATGCAGCAGTTTGCATTTCAAGCTAAATTCCACAATTAAGTATAATTATGAGCCATATGTTTTCATCCTTTCAATTTTATGTTGTCTTAAAAACTAAGTAAGTAAATATGTAGGCCCATAAAATAATGGGCTGTGTCACTGCCCTGATGCAGCATCTGCGGCACACTGCTGCAACTCTAAAATGAAAATACAGTCAGTGTAATTATTCTAAACTCTACTATCAGAATTACAGGGTGGTAACCATATGTACGTAGAACAGTTTTGAAAGTTTGCACACTTTTACTTCCTACTATAATCAGGTGCCATTTGAAATTTCCTAAGTGTTGAAGATCACGAAGGAACCAACAATAGTGCTCCCTAAGCCAGTACAAGTTCCTCGGAAAATGAATGAAGGTAGAACCACTGCTCATATATTCACAATGAGCCTTATTGAGAACTACAATTTAATTTCTATAAACCTCTAAATTCAAGTGCTTTTATTTTATTTCTTTGTTTGGACTTGGTTTTGGGGTGATTTTTGAGGCATTTTCTCAATCAGGAATAAGCTTGCATTTAATTAACTAATTCTCAGATACTCAAGAACTTATGATGCTTTTCCTCTAAAACAAAGAATTTTTTAATAGTGTGCAAACACTACAATGAAGAATACACCATGGAAACCCTAAGAATTGAAAAGCTGTTTCAATTACAGAAACCAAGTCTCCAAGACTGAAAATTAAGTATTTTAAAAGAGGATAATTCTAGTAGAGCAGACATGTAAGCAATCAACTTAGTTGACAGTGAAGCAAAGAAATTGTCCATATAAACTTAGTCTATTTTTATATATAAAATATATAACTATGCAGTTTTAATGGAACATGAAAAAATAACTAACAAGCCCTATACACGCACAATGTTGCCCTACTTCCAGTAGGATAACTATTAAAACATGTCCTTATTCGACTTTTAAGAATTGTGCAAAAGATGGACTCATAATGGAAATGCTACAGCAACCAGATTTACACTACAGCATCAGTTATGGTTGGACATATTTCCTCACAAAAATCCCACTCTTATGATTTTCGTCTGATACTTTAGGTGGCACATTTGGGTCCAGCTTTAAAATAAAAAATATGCAGAGCCGTGCTTCACCGTAAGGAATGTGATTGAAGACTCTGCTATTTAAGCATTAAGGGCTCTCTGTGATTAGTGGTTTTCTTTTTCCCCAAAGAATTTTCCACAGAATTGACAACTACGTAGTTGTTGTTAGCTGTTGCAGTAACAATTAGCATTCACTATGGCAGTTTGTGTACACAGGAGCATATTAAGACAGTCCTACCAATGGAATAAGACTACAGAACAAACCAACAACACTCCATTGTCTAAATCAACAATGAAAGACAAAATATGCAGCTTTAAAGACATTTGGAAATCTTTCTTCCATAGTGTAGATAGGTCCTGGAGTGCTGCTTTTAGTTTTTAAACATTCACACCAGAAATAATATGAATTCTAGGAAAGAAACCAGCAAACAATGAAGACAAATTCTCTATGGTGACCTTGGAGCCCTAACACAGTTAACACTCTTGCTACAGATAAGCACCAGCAAACTACAATTTTAAATTAAGACTATGAAGAAATGTACCACAAGTATGAATCAAAAATTGTTTTTCATTCCTACTTAAGATACATTATAGCATTCAGAAGTCAGCTACAGATAAGAAAAACTCTTGATTTCGGAGTTTAAGCAACAAATACTCTTGGTCTATTGGAATGTCCAGCTACTATCCCAAATCTCGCTCATTCTTGACCTCTACTCCAATAACGAGCTTCACAATCTGCTTTGAGCAGCGTATTGTGGAATAGACCAATTCAAGATTATTATTATTATCACTGACTTTACTGAAGCACTACACTTCCATTAAGCTAATATGCTTCTGCTGAATTTTTACAGTTAGCCTAAAATGCTGTGCTTATTTTATAAAGATAATACATCTCACTCTTCATCTTGCAAGAGATTCTAAAATTAACCAAAGCTCAAGAGTGAACCTCCCAAATACATTCTAAAGGTTCTTTCTCTGATCTTGCACAAGCTGCTCCTTCAAAAAAGTAGTCAAGATAGCATGTGTGTGGGGAAAAAGGGCAAGAGTAAATCAAAGAGGTAAAAGAAATGAGAAAAAAATTAGCAAAGTCGCAAGAGAATGAATCAAGTAGAATGAGTCAAGGCAAATTTGGGGCTTAGCCAGGAATCAGCAGATTCCTGTAGCATGCATGCAGCTGTATATCTAATATGACAGAAAGAAAAAGTAGAATCTTATGAAATCATATGATTTCAGATAATGCAGGTGATTAGAATAGTCCAACAGACCTGTAAAGCTTCTTAGCATTTTCAGACACTGCACAGCCTGCAGACCCCGCAGCTGTCTCTGGAGAGATATATCTCTCCCTCCTACTCTTGTTCTAGGAGAGAGTCTGTGCTATCCTGAAATGAGAACATGCCTGGTGGCCAGCAGCAGAGTTGAAGAAACATTTCATGGCTCAGAGCCCAAACTAAGAGCTCACAGTCAGCCTGGTCTCACTGGTAATTCTAAACCTCCACTCTGTTGCATAAATCTTTAAATAGCTTAAACTCTCTTTCCATTGATCACTGACAAGGTATTTAACAAGTTTTGTCCAGGTAAACATTCACTACCCGTGATCTCTTCAGACTATAAAGAAGGAAATAATTGATGATGTGGTAAACACATAAATTTATGAGTACCTGGAGCAGGTTTCTCTAATTACTAGCAGAAGGTTATGTCAGCTTCTGTACCACCTTGTTTGTTTTCTTGTTTACAAATTAAGGCCATAAAGCCTCCACTTTCTGCTCTCCTTCAGTATTTCCATTTAGGGTACTAAAGCGGTCAGAGCTGCAAGGGCAAATATTGTGTTACAGTGAAATGGAAATTAAATTCTATGGTCTTGGCTGGGCTATGAAGTGATGCACATAAGAATCAGAAAGCAGAACAAGGTACCATGAGATGTGTTCAGTGCCAGTTTGCTGCTTTTACAGCACGGTATGGATCAGCCAAGGAGGCATTTTACAGAGAACATTTTGCTGGGGATCCCTCTTGGTTTTTCCTCTCTCAGTTCTTGTAGGTGATAGAACGAAATACAGCAGGTGGCTTGGGCACCATCTGGATCCAGTGCTTAGCCTTATTATGCCACAGTAGAAAAACATAGTGAGTCCACATCTTGAGTACTACATACAAATCAAAGATAATAGAAATAATACAGGAAAGAGCAACAAAATTGATGGGAGACAGACAGCAGAGTTTGCCTGAGGAGGGATAAGGTAGCCTAGGATTTTTCAGGTGGTTTTGATTCTGAGACTTGACCATTTATTTGATGCTGTTGATTTATTTTGAAATAATTTCCTGCATCTTTTCCTTTTTATACCTTTCAACCTCTATTTCCTAATAATCGACAAAAATAAGCTCTTCTTCATAAACTCATTTCATTGCTTAAATTACAGCCCTCCTTGCCACAAAAGGTTGGGAACATCAAATATAAAAATTGTGACCGCAATTCCCTGCAGTGGAAGACAGTTCTGAGGAGACAAACATGGGCTTTGTGTTTGTCACACTCATGACAGGATGTAGGAAGGGACTGTCCACTCCTGATGAATTGAAAGCTGAGCTGACCTCAACATTGAAGGGTCCGGAGGGCAGCTTTAGGCTACCTCAGATGGTGAGGTGCAGGTTAACAACGGAGCCCAACACAGACTACAAAAGTGATCAACTAACAGAACCCAGAAGAGAGCAAAGGGCTTGTGACAGTTTGAGTCCTTATTCTCCTTCCCAGCTGCTGGGAACACCCAGCCATCTTACTGGGATTTACTTTGGCTGTGCATTTCAATCGTGAAGTCTACCTATATTTGATTATAAGCACTACTGCAGCACTGTACTAAATCAAAATCCCAAGTCACATCTGATAATCCCAAATAAGTAAATCTGATATTAAATATCAAACCCTTCATGTGGGGAATATAAAAAAAAAGCTGGTCAGAGAGAAGTGGACTCTTGACATTAATGCAGTCCAGCGTGGCCTGATCACTTAGCGTAAGTATCTTTAAGGACTATTAAACACCATTATTCAGGACAATCATTCACCTGAAGTCCCCTAATCTGCATATGAGGAGAAATACCATCTTACAACAGTTCTTCTTCCCTAGGCTGCTAGTCAGAAAAAAACCCAAGCTGGTCCTTTAGCCTATTCTGGCACATTGTTCTTGCATGGGGTAATTCAGAAGCTCTAAAGTAGGTCTCTCTGTTTAGTTAGCATGTTTGTTTATTGTGGGTGCAAGGGGTTGACAGTGAAATCTGGTCATTTATTCTCAATTTTCATCTTCTGTATCTAAGTCAGTTTTTGTTACGATGCAACACAACACTTACAGCTTGCATCCCATGACTATTTAATATTTTTGTTAAGTGTTGCAAGATCTCTTCAAAGTCTCAGCGGAGTCTAAACAAAATGTCAGTTATGATCTTCTTAATATGCTCATTTATTAATGTGTTTGTAAAAATTCAACAGATCAAGAAGGGAGAGTTGTTCTTTTTCACACAGCCTTTTCTGCTTAGGATTGTCATGTAGTTGTCTGCCAGGTTTTCCCTAGCACTAATAGACAAGGCTGACTTACATGGTTTGGAGGCCTGTAGCCCTTTGGTTCAAACACAGACCTCTGTAAAATGTGGATGCGATGTCTGTCACTCACCACTCGTCTGAATAAGAGAAACCCACATTTTTAATAGCCTCTTGTTCATTTTATACTCCACTTTTTCGGCAGATTTGAATTTGTCCTATTTGATTTTTTTTAAGTGTGAATAGTCCCAGAAGCTCTCCAAATTCTCAGTTTTTATTGCCAGAAGAGGGAGGTATTTCTTCACACCCATGTATCAGCAAGTCATGCATACAGTTCATTTAGCTTTTTACCACTTTCCATTGCTCTCATGACTTCCATTTCTACATAATCAACACATTTCTTACTTAAACATCATAGAAAGGTTTCCATGTGAATTCTCTGTGTAAGACAATAGCTCTTTTAATGTGTTTAAATGAATCTCAATTAGTCCTAAATGACAACATTAGGAATCTATTTTCTACTACCTTTTAGCAGTTATCCAGATTGGCTTCACCACTGGTGCATACACTGATACAAGAATTCCAGCTAAAATGAGTTTATCTGTTATTGTGGCAAAGAAGCTTTATATTATCATTGCTGAAGACATAGGTAAATGTCAAACACTCTCTGACATTAGAATAACTATAATTCTGATTAAAAAACTGAATTTAAAATTATTAAAAAAGAAACCACTCAAACATTAAACTAGACAGAAAACAAATGTAATTCCACCTTATTTTCTGACAGTTAATAAGTCAGCTTTAAACAAATTAGTACAATTGCTCAGAACAGGCCTGTTTGAAAAATAATCTTCTGAGCTCATGGGAAGTGATGGTTTAGTGAACAAACTTAATTTCCACGTTTTCACAAAGAAGAAGAATGAAACCAAATACTTCCCGCATACATCTATGGACTCACACCTTCAAGTTAGATCCTGCCATAATCAACAAGCAGAACATTTGACAAATTCCATTTGCCATTTCTTCTTCTACTTTTTTTTTTAATCTCTTGCCACTCTGCAATTCATCATGCTAAAATCTTTGATCCCTAGCACTGAGCAGACATGAATTTCCTAAATGACTAAAATTTATTGGTAAGTGTTTCCTTTTAGAGCTGTATGTAAATGCAATGTTAAATTTTATTTTTGTAATCTCTTTAATCAGAAACAAGGGAATTAGACAGCTGTTTGGAACTGGTGTTAAGATCTAATTAAGCATCTGATTGGATTTCTGCGCATATCAAACAGCAAAGGCTGGTATTTGCACACAAGACCAATTGCTTTCATTAAAATAAAAATCCCACCAAATGACAACAGAAAGGGTTTACTCCAATGGTTCACCTCAGAGATATCCCTCCACAAGAAAGCACACATCAGAACGGCAAAAAATTTGCTTTATGTGTCAATCACACCAAGAGCATCCCTTACTGAGTGACACCTAGCTTTCCCTTACATCTGTACAGCATGCTCCTGCAATACGCCAAGGAATTGCCTGTCTTGAAGGCTTCACACAGGAAAAAAAATTCCCACAAATTGTCAATTACTCCAGAGCGGAAAGAAGCTTTACTGCCACCTGTGCATGTTTTATTTTTATTTCTTTATTTGGTGAGTGGGGAATGTTTTTTGGTTTTAAATTGGTAGTGAAAGACCTCTTTAAAATGATTGCTGTTGAGCTTTACGTATTTATACAACATATTGCCAGGATTATTATACCTAGTAAAGCAAAAACTAAGTTTTCCCCTTTTCATGGGATAATGTCCAGAGATGATAACTAAGATGAAAATGTATCCTGGTTTTTAATATTGACACATAAGTACAATAATGAGCTAAATTTCAAACACAGTTCCATGGTGTAGGATGAAGCCTGTTAAATTATTGGAGAAAACTGCTTCTTTAAGCACTTTCACCTCAAGAAAAGCAAAAGCATCTCCTTGACTATTACAATTAACTCTAATTTGGGGCACAGCACCCATATTCCCTATGTGCTAGCTAGGAACAAATCAGAGGCAGGAAGGAGTGCCATTAAAGTGGGGTGGTTAATCTCCTTTTGTCTCCTCAGTTTCCAAGAGTGGATTAGGGTTAAACCACCAAGATCAGTTTGAAAATTCAAAGGATTCTACAAAGTTTTCCAAAGAACAGCCAAAGTGGTTCTCACTAGAAAATAACTTTTCAGTGTATAACAGAAAATTCCATCTGGTCTAGTTATTATAAACAAGGTATTTATTCCTAGAAAGAATAACACTCACACTATTACATATTATCACAATGTTGATGAGTTTGAACTTTAAATTTTTGAGTAACTATTATCATTTATACCAAATATCTACATGGCCACGAGCAAGTGGATGAAAGAAAGAGTTTCTTCCACGAAACAAGCAGACCATATGTAAGATCCGACAAGGAATATTTTATCCACTCCAACCACACTGAATATTCTCCACCATAAAGCACTAAGAGCAAACAATATTTCCTTAGATAAAAAACACCTGGGGTGGAATATTTCGGCTTTTTACAAAGTACTCCAAACAAACATAACCTCCTCTAGAACAGATGATACTGGAATTGGATATATGTAGAGAAACTGTATTACCTTATGTCGAGCAATATATAGAATTACATTAGACACATGTACGCATTTGTTTATACCTACAAATAATTTTCAATACCGGTTTTGTTCAAAATCCAAAGCATAATATCAACATGGCTGTCTAAAAAGGTGTCTGTCACTATGAAAACTCTTCCTTTTTTAGCACATGCAGCCATGCCAATCAGAATTCTACTCATAATATGTCTCTGATTGCAAAGAATCTGTGACTTAATATATGGTTATTAGTCTATGAGTTCTTTGTGTAAGTAACAGAATATCCTTTCTATCTGTTCTGTTTTCTCATTAAAGTTCCCTTCTTTTTTCCTGGCTACTGAAGGGTTTAGAAACTAATACTCTAGATGATAGCAAATGATGACTGAATAGACTTTTCATGGCAAGATCAGTCCCAGTTCTGATTGTTACTTATCAATTACAGTTCATAAACTAATGTTAGTTTGGAATTTTTCCTGTCTTTTTTCCTTCTTCTGTAGAAAAAACATTAGATAAATTCTCTTACACAAAATAATGTACATTCAAAATTGAAGTTACACTCTTACAGCTAGTCTCTTGCGCTGGATAGTGAACAGCTCTGCAAGTAAAATACACTGTAGCAGATAAGATTTGCTTTCCTCAAATTCTCCTCTTTAAATATTATCCTAAAACAACAATTACTACCATACGATAGACATTACTCAGTCAATTTGGAGAAGGAATTCTTCAAAAAGTACCTGTGCTTTCACATTGTACCTTTGACTAAAACACTTGTTAAGGTTTAATCTTTGTGAAGAGAGTTTAAAAAACCCATATATAGCTCTCCATGCCTTTAATTTGATAAAACTCGATTTAAAAATGAGGGAGTCAGCTATTTTGCATGTGTTCATTGACCTTTTCCTGAGATTTGGACAAGGTTCCATTCAGTCTAGATCTCTGTAACCTTTGCTCCAAGACTGATTCCACTACTCACTGTTTGTGAAACACTAACACCTGGATCTCTTGTGACAGAACAGGGTCCAGTCAAGAGCTATCTTAGTGAACAGCAGGAAGAAAACTGGCCCATTGCTATGAAGCTAGGAATTTAGCTGAAACTGCCCAGCATTTCGTTAGAGCTTTAAATCCTCAAGTTCTGGAGTCACACGATTCTGCCAAGCCCTCAATCTTTATCTACTAATTTGTCTGAAGAGACTGAAAAAAAATTTGAAGCTCAAATACAAAGAATTTAAATAGTTGGAAAGAAAAATAAATGTCGTTTTTTCTCAGCCTGTCTCATGATTTTTTAAAGCTTTGGGTAGGCAGTGTTGGATGCGAGTGATATTTTCAGCTTTAACTGTTTATACTAATAATAAACGTTATTACAGTTTCCAAGTGAGCAAGAAAAAAAAAATAAACCCCAAATATCAACTGTGATGCAACCATGCTTCAGAATACAGGGAACCCTCACATAGCCCACAGTGACTGTAACAATGTTACAGTCTATAAATACAGTCTATAGTAAAATATATTATTATACAGTCTGTATACAATATACAGTCTATATATAAATCAGTTATGAAGCAGTATTGGCTGCATAAAACCATGTGCTCAGAAAATGTCCTTGTAGAGAGAAATCAGACAAAGTAACATTCACCTGGGAACTCTGATATTTTCATAGCCTATGATGGGACTCAATGATCTTAAAGATCTCTTGCAACCTAAGTGTTTCTATGTTTCTAATTATTACTGAACAGAAGGTTTACACACATTTCCTGAATTTCAGTTCAGAGAAAATTTCCTTTTCCCTAGTTGTTATCAATGTTTGTCCATAAATAGTTTTCCCAAGCCAAAACAAAACACAAGAGTCTCTATCTTTCTCAGAACACCTTAAAATTCACATTAAGCATTTGTCCACAGATGAGTATAGTATTTGCCAGTATATCTGAAATCAATTCCTCTTTCCATGGTCTGCTGGCTGGAGACTAAACTTTCTTAATACTCACAGGTATTACGAGTAGAGCTTTTAATTCAATTTAATTTTAGATGGAGTTGATTGTAGTTCTAAGAGTAGGAGACCACATGTCCCTGTGCAATGGCATCATAGGCATTTCAGTCACACTTCACCTTGGAGGCTCAAGTACTTGTTGCCTTGGCAACACCATGCTGAATGTGTTTCATTTTGCCTCTTTTCTTCTTTTGTGAGTATGAACTTAAAAATGGAGGAGAAAGTAATATACCGCACCTTTTTCTGACCAAAATCCTGTTAAAGTAAATGCTAATAATAATAATACCTCTACAGGAGTGATCACTTCATAGACAAACCATGAAAACAATGTATGTTATAGAAAAAAGACCTGTTCTCTCAGAACTGAACTCAGGTATTCATGTTTTTAGCTTATTCTCAGCACCAGATGCTGTTTTCTTCAGAGGATAAGAATGAAAAACATCTTTTTTCCCCTCTGTTGGAGAAATGCTATCAGTTTAATAATATTTTTATAACTCTCTACACACATGCATACTGCATTTTAATAAATGTTAAAATAATTTCTTAACATTTCAGATTTTAGAATGATGTCAGTACCTTCAGCGAGATCACTGACAACCCTCAGAACCCTGCAGCATCTTTGCTGCTCTGACAATACCTTTTAATAACGGACGGGCCAGTGGCACTGTATATCTGCACAAAAAGATGCACATACTCTTGCCCATTGCTCACACTCAGTTTTACACACCTATGTAACACCTGCACTCGCAGCTGCGACTGAACACAAGGAGATCAGAGCTCTTAATTCTTCAGTAGGTACAAAAATTAGGTCCCAGTGGAAGACACGAAGGCGCTTCTGATCTAATCCTCTCAGCATCTCAGTTCCTCATTTACAAATCAGGATAATGCCTCTCTTTTACCTTGTTGGAGTCATCTGAATATAAGTTCAGTAGTATTTATAAATCACTCAGATATGTTTGGAATGAGCAAACTGGGAGATTAATTATAAAATTAATTGCTGTCTTCAAAGCTAAGCAGTGAATACAGCCTGTATTCCATAAAACCATGAATATTGAGTACTACCAGTAGTTTTAGTCACCCTTCAAATTTGCCACATTTCTGTCCTTTAGAAGAGCTACTGGTTTCACATAAGCATTTCATAAAGAGTAGTGGATGACATGGTCTGGCACACAGATTTTATGAGTGTGCAGTTGGGATTGTCACTCATGGGTAGCTATGTCAAAAATTAATTGTACAGATGAGCCTGAACAAATGCAAACAAAGTGTTTCCTGTTGCATTGTTGTGTGTTTTCTATGTAATGAACACAGCACTATTTGAATGAGCTGCTTGACAAGGACCTAAGAGGTTTCAGTAATTTTTAATTTTAACTGTTACACTTATCTCACTACATGCAGTATAATTTAGACAGACATAAGGGTTATTGCAGACATAATTTGTCTATATCTGCAATAGTCACACAACGTTTACTTGAGTCTACTTGACTTGGCCTGGCTGGAAGAAAAGGATCTAAATGAAAAAGGTTTTTCTTTTATTTAAAATACAGAAGAGATAATGTTATGACCTTATTTTAAACATAATTAATGTTTTATTTGGAGACACTTCCAGGCTGCAGCATTTCCCAACTACCACTACAGCGAATGCTCTGTTGGAAACTGAGATCCGTTTTTAACATTCAGAATTTAATCCAATTCACATATCTTTATTAAAAATAAGGATCAGTCATTCCTTCTCCCCTAAACCCCCATATTTTTCCCTATTTTCCTTATCTTGGTTTTATCTTACAGTTACAGAAGCCGTATTAATTTCAATACAAATTAACAAAGCCATGGTGGTATCTAATGCTCCTGCCTGTTTTATTTTGGGGACAACACCTCTATTGCTCTTTGAAAAAGTTCTTAGACTTTTTCCCAAAGTCAACACTCTGCTCGCCACCATATTCTCTCTCCCTATCACACACCCCAGTGCACATGTCTGTATACACCAAGAAAAAAACACTTCTAGCATCAAGCAAGCAAAAGGATTAAGCTTTTTTGAAAAGAAATGTCATATTTTAGCTCTGCAAGGTTATATATTTAACCAACTGGACAAAATCTCAGTTCTTATAATAGTAACTACCCTACACCCAGCAATTATTAAGGTGGTGCTGATCTTTAATGGTGAATTTGATCAACCATTTACGTCCTCACCCTAAACCAGTAGGAACTGACACTAAAAGAAGTTTTAAGGTTTTATGCACTACATACAATTTGCTGGTAGTTTCTGACTATGTAGCCAACAATAGCAGCTTTCTTCCATCAGCAAACCTAGCAGCAAACTGGACATAGAGTGTCTTTAATGTTGACTTATGGGGACAGACAGTTAAATATCCTATTATTTGGGTTTGACCATATAACCTTAAATGCATAAAACACAGCGAAGATAGAAGATACAGAATGGCACATTTTTCAGAAAGCATCCCACTGAAACATTTCATCTCTGCTATTAAAGGCATGATACACGTGTCATCAAAAAGTTGCTCATACATTTATGCTGTCACTAAATTGATTAATGATGAAAAGGAGGTGAACAGTTCAGCAGAGTTAAGGCTGAATCTAATACATGCCAAGGCACAAGCATTTGCTGAACAAAAACGATCTTGTTTTTATTAGTTAGGTTCAGATTTGATGGGATGAACCATTCACCCAGACATAGTCGTAACTCAAGAGAACTATAAGCAACAATAAAGTGTCTCTTCTACTTTGGCATTTTATATCTAAATGTACAAACATAACATGGGTCAAACCCTACCCTTTTTTAATTAAAATGCCTGAAAATAGATTATCAAAAATATTATTAAATGAATACACTCTCATCTGAGCAGAAGTACTTGCCTACCACAATGCTGCACAGTTTTCCCATTCAGTCCTTTTAGGAAAAGATGTAATTCAAATAAGGATTTTTTTGAAGATAAGTAATGAAACTGAGAATGTTCATAGCTACAAGAAGCTTATGCACAATCTGTAGGCTTAAATTTCACAATACCCTTATTTTTCTTTGCCCATGGAGCACTGGGTCATCTAGTTTGCCTCCTCACGTATCTTTGGGTGTTGAGAAACGTGAAAGGAGGAAATTTGCCCACTTTTTTCCATATTTCTCTCTCTCTCTCACTGAAGCACATGAAATATGCAGAATCTAACAAATGAATGTTTAAAGGGCATTGAAAGGATAATTTAGAAGCATATTTGCAGTTCCTAGAAAGATGTTTTTAATCACTCATCATTAAGTACAGTTATCACATTAATCTGTAGCAGTGCGAACCAGCAAGGATATGGACCATGGCCAAGTACACTGGCAGAAGAATTAAAGGGCTAATGAAAATTTAGAAGGAATATGTTACATAGAAAACAACAGAACTATATTATATGATCAAAACCAACAGAGGTAAAATCCGACAATTGAATTGTTTAAACATTCTTAAACTACGGAAATTTTCAATTCAAAAAGTATGAAACAAAGCAAATGTATTTCAAGGTATATTATCACAAACTTGTTAATGAATTTTCAGTTGTTAGTGATTTTACGTGTACCATAAATTTAATGTTATTAATAATTTGCAATAATTAATAATTAAAACCATTAATAAGTAATTAGCTTATTGGGAAGAGATCAGTGCCTATTATGATCTATTTGAAGCAGCAGTAATTGTCAGGATGCTCTTGTCTCCTAAGACTGGTAAATTGTATTCATTTCCTTATGTGATTATAATTATTTGTTTAAGGGCAGGTTTTGTAGTTTTTAACTAGAATCATTGTGATAGATACTATGTAAGCCCATATATATCTGATGTGATCCTTGCCTGGAAATTTTGACATTCCAGCTGAGAGGAACAATAGAATGATTATAAAACAAACAAGGGAAAAATGAGGACAGAGTTCAATAACAAATCTTTTTGCTTACTAAAACATATGCATAAATAATATATTCTCTACCCCTTAATGTATTCTATTTTCGAATGCGAGCTTTTATTTGATCTGCTTTTCACTGGTTTCTGACCAATATCACTGTTGAAATAGATTCTGATACAAACTAATGTTCCCAGTAAAAAGGGAACAGCCTCTATGTGTGACTTAGAAACTTTCTGAACTTCAGGTTTTAGTAGACCTGTCTTATGAAGGAAGTGTGTGCACTGCAGTTACAATGCAAAACGCTACCAAAAGTGACTCTCTGGTCCTTACAGCTAAGCCTCATACAAATAAAAGTGTGCTTAACATTTGAGAACCAGATCAGTCTATTAACCAGGACACACATACAGGTGTGTATCCTGAGGTACTTAAGGACATTAAATAAATTCCAATAACCGAGTTAAATTAACATGCAGAAATTATGCATGAATATCTGAAAGTACTTTAAACATGATTAATGAAGTCTGGATGATAATTACATTAGGAAACCAGTAGCATTAAACAAAGATAATTCTGTGTAAAAGAACAAAATTCATCAAAAAATTTTAACAAATGGGTGAAAGATTAAAGACAAAAGTCCAACTCAATTACAGTCTATGGCCCCAATCCAGCAAACCACTTAGAGTTTAAGTTTAGTTTTATCAAAGTTAACAGACCTCATCTGTCTAAAGATAAGCATCTGCCTCAGGCATTTTCTAAACTGGAGCCTATGGACTCTGTGCAACTGCTCCAAAACACAACATATTTGCCTGGCAATACTTACATATTTGACTATTAATTAAAATGCTATCTTTGTTCAAACAAAGTGTATTCTAAAAGGTTTTAGTGGAATGCAAATGATTACATTTCTAGCTCCCTTTCATGCAGCATGACCTGGAAAATTTTCCAGGAAGCTAAGAGGTCCCTGATCTCTAATCGCTGAAAGAGACAAATTTTACAACTTTTTTTTTTCTTATAGTTTATGCCTCTTAGAAGCACATTTAACTATCAAAAAAAAAAAAAATCCACAATGGTTGAATGAAATTTACGCATAGCCACTCTGCCAGCATTTAGCATTTACTTCAGCTTTTTAGAATGAAAGAAATCTCCTAAACAAAAGGCAAAGTCTTTTGGGATAGCAATAAGACCACTTTCATTGGCTCTGGATATCAGTAGAGAGCTCTGCTGAAAATTAGGGAGTAAATCTTATTAGTAATTATGTTTTACATTGAAGATACAGCTTAGGGAACAAATACTGCCCTTGGGAGTAGGCCTATCTATGCGAAATTTGATGATCTCTTCACCACTGAATCACCAGCTCCTGACACATTTTCAGACATGGCTTCAATAAGAATAAACAAACAGAACAAGGTAGTTTAAAAATAAACTTGATTAATTATATGTTGATTAACTGTAAGAATAGGTACATAATATAAAGTGAACCTGTAAACAAACGTTTAATCATAGTCAACTCAATGACAGAACAAAGTGCAATCGAAAAACCCAAAGATCAGACTGTGATATTGCCCTGGAATGTTGAAGACAAAGAAGAAAAACAAAACCAGAGACTCTTTTTCTAGATAAGAGGTACCTCTACCAGAGAATGAGCAGAGGAAGGACTAGCTGAACAATAGCAGGCATATCTTCTTAGAATTGTTTTTTTAGGGCATAAAAATTGCTAAAATCTGAGCAATTGTGACTACATTAGCATATATTTTCGTAGGGTTTAATAGTACTTGACATTATAATACAATTTACATTGAAATTTCACTTGAATTGTTTTTTCCTCTTTAGCAGTTGTAAAAGAGCAAACAAATAAGGGTTGACTTTCACCCAGTGGCTTGGTGACTCAAGATTTGATTCACTAAGGAGAAAGCTGATGTTGATGAAGTGCTGACAAGTCAAAGTGTGGTGTTGCTTCTTTCTTTATAAAAATCCAATATCAAAAGCAGAAAATTCCTGACAAAGGTTTCAGCTTCTTCTCTGTTTGAACAGTTTCAACACATGAGATCTTATCTCAAGGAGTGGTAAGTGTTTGAAGTACTAATGATGGACTGGACATGTTCTCAATTCAATCCTTTTAGAAAGGAGTAGCACTGAAGAACACAGTTTGGAAAAATATTCTAACCAGCAGATTAGAAAAAAAGTGTCTTCTTAAAACACAGACATTGTCACAAGAACACCAGAGCACAGACATCTATGATGGGTTGACCCTGGCTGGACATCAGGTGCCCACCGAAGTGGCTCTATCACTTCCCTCCTCACTGGACAGGGGAGAGAAAATAAAACCAAAGGTTTGTGGGTCAAGGTAAGGACAAGGAGAGATCACTCACCAATTACCATCATGGACAAGACAGACCTGACTTGCGAAACTTAACTGAACTGACTCTCAATCAAATTAGATTACGGTAATAAGAGATAAAACCCTTCTTAAAACACCTTTCCCCGTTCCTCTCTTCTTCTGGGCTTAACTTTATTCCTGATCTCCACCTCCTTCTCACCAGTGTTGCAGGGGAATGGGGTTCATCGCACATTGCTTCTGTCACTGCTTCCTCTGCAGGGTAGGACTCCTCACATTTTTCCCCTGTACAAGGTGGGGCCCCTCCTACAGGAAACAATCCTTCTGCTCCAGCACTGGCTCCTCCATGGGGTGCAGTCCTTCAGGAACAGACTGCTCCACCATTGGTTCCCTGTGAGGTCACAAGTCCTGCCAGCAAATTCGTTCCAGCATGGGATCTTCTCTCTAGGGGTCCTCAGATCCTGTCCAGGAGCCAGCTCCAGTGCAGGTCTCCCTTGGGGTCAGAGCCTCCTTTGGGCATCCACCTGCTCCTCTGTGGGTTTCAGGAGCACGGTTGCCTCACAGTGGTCTTCACAGGCTGCAGGGGAATCTCAGCTCCTGGAGCACTTTCTCCCCCTCCTTCTTCACTGACCTTGAGGTTGTTCCTCTCCCATATCCTCAGTCCCCTCTCCAGCTACAGTTTATATTGCACAGTTTTGTCCTCCCCTTCTTAAATACATTATTCCAGAGGCACTAGACTGCCACTGATGGGTTTGGCCTTGGCCACCGGCAGGTCCATCTTGGAGTCTCCTGGCACTGACTCCATCAGACATAAGGGAGGCTTCTGGCGGCTTCTCACAGAAGGCACCCCTGGAGCCCANTTCGTTCCAGCATGGGATCTTCTCTCTAGGGGTCCTCAGATCCTGTCCAGGAGCCAGCTCCAGTGCAGGTCTCCCTTGGGCATCCTTTGGGCATCCACCTGCTCCTCTGTGGGTTTCAGGAGCACGGTTGCCTCACAGTGGTCTTCACAGGCTGCAGGGGAATCTCAGCTCCTGGAGCACTTTCTCCCCCTCCTTCTTCACTGACCTTGAGGTTGTTCCTCTCCCATATCCTCAGTCCCCTCTCCAGCTACAGTTTATATTGCACAGTTTTGTCCTCCCCTTCTTAAATACATTATTCCAGAGGCACTAGACTGCCACTGATGGGTTTGGCCTTGGCCACCGGCAGGTCCATCTTGGAGTCTCCTGGCACTGACTCCATCAGACATAAGGGAGGCTTCTGGCGGCTTCTCACAGAAGGCACCCCTGGAGCCCACCCATCACCAAAACCTCACCACGCAGACTCAATACAACATTTTCACTCAGTTTCATACAGGGATTCATTTCAGGATGTAGCGGAGATTCTTTTGCTTTGCATAGTATCATGTACAGGTATAACACAGCCATAATTTGAAAATATATAGAAGCATTTCAATTAATTAAAAGTGTTGGAACAATAAAAAGTATGCAAAGAAAATACACAAAATGTTACTCACCAGCCATATGGAGAAAGACTGTGCACATGACTTAGATTAATTCATTGGACATAGCTGAAGTAGCTAACCATTAAATCTTCAAAAAAGAACATTCGTGCTATTAAATATTATTCCACATTTCAGCTAAATTTTTGATAATTCACAATTTATGTGCATAATAATTTTGGTAACTTGCAAAAAAACTTCATGGGTAGGACCCAGGCAATGTGTTCAGTCAGTGGAACTTGGATGTAACAGTTCTCTTTTGCTGGTGGTGAGACAGAAAACCACACTGTCATGATGCAATTCAAGGGGATTTATATAATCAGGAACTGCCAATCCTGCGCCGCAAAAAACTCACTTCGTAATATGCAATTCTATTTGAGATCCCTGGCTGCGAAAGCACTGTTTGTCTATACTGATAATATTAAATTGATTACTTTGGAAAACATCTGGGTTAAGGTGTCATTCTTCGACTAATGCATATTTCTTTCAACTCTAAAAGAACATTCTCTCTAAAGAAATGCTAAGAAATAAATAGGTGAACTCATCATGAAATCAAGAATATATATCTATAATTCTTGACTTTGGGAATTCTAACAATTCTATAACTTAGTGCATCAGATATACTATGTTGAAGTATTTCCCTTTTTAAGAACCAGAACACTTTTGTGGTTTCAACAAGTCCTTACTCAGAGAGCATATACAAAGACTGCAATATCTTTTTTAACAATAACTTTTTTTGTTTTATTAGAGTAAGCATAACTTTCAAACAAAATCCAGAAGTCACTTTGTCTCAGGTTTTCCTACCTGGATTTTAAATTTTTTTTAGCCCATTTACTTATAATTGAGAAAAAAAAAATTATGTCAAACACATGGAAGCATGGCTTTTTAAGTGTTTCATTCCTTCCTGTTGCAAGTCAGAGACAGCTAGTTCAGCAGGTGTGAAATTCCAGTTTAAGTACAAGCTACTCTAATTTCACAGTTGAATCACAGAGTTGCCACAGAGTCCCCATTGAGCAAATTCCACATTTGCATGCATTCAAGGTCATTACTGAAGGTGATTGAAATGAGACTCGACATCTCCATTTATTTATTGTCAGAGAATGGGTCTGAAATTTGCACTGGCTCTAATCACTCTGATTCCACGTCTAAGTCAAGGTTATTGCAGTCTCATCTTGCCTTGTCAAAGAAGAATTTCCACTTCTAAAACACTAGCTTTCAATAACTCCCATCTTTGATCAGATTTCAAGCTCAATAATTTAGACACAGGTACTGCACAATCTGCTTGTACATCATTTCATCAGTTCATATTATTACCTCTCACTGGATTAAACCAGCATCTTTTCCTTTTTTGACTATATTCCTGAACACTTCATTCAATAAGGCACCTCAGCATCTTAAATAACACAGAATACAGTTTAAAACAGATGCATAGTTGTGCCTGTGTTTAACAAGAAAATCCCTTCTTTGCATAAATATATTTACACACATAGGCACATGGTATATATAATATATATTCATAAAAATGCAAACATGCATGTAGAGACTCATATAACTAGAGAATTTAGACTTTATATCCAGATGAAAAAGAAACAATGTATGATGACTAACAGCACCTTGAATCATGGTTACACTAGAAACTCTATAATGAGAATGAAAATCATCCAGATATTGAAGAGTACTGAAAATCTTACAAATTATTTAAAGTGAAAAATAATCGTGCCCAATAACTTTTTTGAAAGTGAAGTCCTGAACTTCTGAAAAATACGTTATTGAAGAAAACCAGCATATTTAGCCCCAGTTTGATTAGTCTTAAAATAAGAAAATTTCAAAGGTCTATGAGCAGTTCACATGAATGGGACTGTTATACCTCCACTACATAGGTGGAAAAATTTAGGTGCAGAAAAATTACAATGCTTGTCCAAAATGATACATTAATCCAGAAGTGTTGAGAAACCACCACAGACTGTACAATTCTTTACTCTAAAAATTATATGATTATAACCATATACTACTCCTTTCAGAACAAGTCTCAGGAATCATTAATTTCCTTTCTTCTCTAGCATCCTGATGCAGCTTCTAAAGTACACAGGTTTGTTGGTTTGCTTTAATGACATAATTTCAGGCTTTGAACTTGAACTTACAAAATGCTTAATTTAGTCTATGATTGATCGTATGTAGGTATTATGAAATGAATTTATTATGTCACACTAATTCATGAAGTCAAATCACCCTCATTTGAAAGGTCCAGCTATATTTTCTTGGTTTAACTCACATGGCTAGATAATCTCTAAACAGACTGGAGAGGCAACTGCTATCAATTGATTTCCTTTCACTTGTTAAAAAGCTTTCTGTTGAGCTGAAAAATAAGCAGTGAATTGATAAGTGTGAAATCAATTCCTTTTTACTCTTTGCAGGCCAAAGATAAATACTTGTAATAGACTAGGAAGTTATAGCATATGGCTAGCTTTTGATCCTTGTACTCCCTGTACTGCACTATATGTCAGAGTTATCAATCAGAGTTTGTCTGATTCACAGATCCATTTCTCTTCTCTAAAAAAATTAAGTTAAAATGTCACAATAAGGGAGTATAAGGAAGAACATCAATAAACAGTTAATTTGGTCACTACATTTATATAAACTGGTCTTCCACTGGG
This sequence comes from Rhagologus leucostigma, assembly GCA_013397725.1. Lineage (NCBI taxonomy): Eukaryota > Metazoa > Chordata > Aves > Passeriformes > Rhagologus > Rhagologus leucostigma. The sequence continues at coordinate 229,558 of VZTD01000208.1, forward strand.
AATTTTGCTGAGTTTAATTCCATGTATTCTTCACGTTACATGTTTAAGTTCTTTTCTAACTGTGCAGAAATAGATAATGACTTTAGTATCAGATTTTTTCAGGTGCTATTATGTTTATTCTCACATACACCTATCATTCAGAGGTATTACTGTCTAACTTTACAGAATAACAGAAAATAACGTAGGAGTATTAAAAGATCTTAATTTAGCTGCACAAGCAGGCTACATAAAAGCCAAGGAAAGAATACTCAGCACTGAGGGCTTTAGCCATGAACATTTACTAACAGTTCCTCTGGGAGACATTACCTATCCATCAAGGGAGTGTTCAGTACTAGTTCCCAGTAATAGGGAAAACATTCTTTCAATACGACACAGTTTTTAAACTAGTTTCTAAATAAATATTTTTATTGCTGTTTAATTAATCATTCCACTCTTGAAAAATTAAGAATAATGACTTAATAAAATAAATTTAGATATAGATCTTTTCTGGTTTTAGTCCATTCAAAAGGAGAGATCCGATTTCTTAATCTTGTTTCAACTATACTAAGAAAACCCGTTTCTCCCGACTGTAGAGTTGCAGAAACAAATCTTATGCAGAAAGGGAATTCTGGCTACAAAGGGCAGAGAAAAACCCCAACAATCCTCTGGTCTCTTTCCAGCTGCCTTTTAGTAATAACACTTCAACACTTTACTCTAAGAGGTTCCATAGCTAAAATTAACAATAATCTCTAAAAGGTGCTAGCTGGTTTCTTGATGAACTTTAGGTATTTCTGAGATTCAGATCTCTTCTCTTAAGAAACAGATGGCTATAAAAGTGTTTATACAGTCTTTCAAGGACTTGTGGTTCTTGTGTGCCTACGGTAGCGAATTAAACACTCCACTGAGGTCCTTCCACATGGTGCAAGCCCTGTCTGTGCTACCAAACTGTTTCAGTCTCCAAGGGATGCAGAACTGCAGGGACTGTTCTCTGGACAATGTTAATGTCCAGTCATGACTCTTCAGGATATCTAGTTTGTAAAACCCTAAACTGAGCTTTGTCTTTCAGAAACTCAGCACATTCTCCCAATGATATATAATGTACTAAATGATTTCTTAAGCTAGAATTCTCTTATCAGCCCTGAATATCATTCTTGAAACTATATGCAGAGCTAGCAGTATGTGCTAATAATATGCTAAGAGTTGTAGGGAGTGTCTGTAATTTTACTTTAAGTCAATAAGGCCCTTAAATTTCTGTTTAAAAAGAATATTACTGCTCAATTTTACAAAAAGTCTAAACACCCAAGAGGTTGCAATAACTTAAGAAGACTTTGGATGACAACTGCCAGGTGACAGATTATATTAATATCTGATAGAAGTGTACCTAAGTAATATGACATTTTGTCTTTTTCTATAAAGAAAAACCTAAAAAAAAAAAAGTAAAAAAAAGAATCAAATACAAGCCACACAAAGTCCTAAAATGTGTTCATGTTTTAAAATTGCCTTTCATGAAAAACCAGCAGAGATCTTGCTTCTGAATGATGTTTGTCATTCTGAATGACCTTATATCCCTTTTTAAAAGGATTGTGGGTCACAAATATTACTTTTCTTTCTAAAATACATTGAGGATAATGATAAACTAATTCTTGAAGTCCTGACGACTTATTTTCTGAGTCTAAAATTGATTCACGTTCCCTGCACATTGATTTTATGACAGGAAGGTGAGAAATATATCTGGGGTGTATTGATATTTAATGATTCAAAGGAAAATATATCTTTTGAATACAAACATCACGTTTTATCTTGTCTACCTGTTGCTCCAAGGGGATTTTGCTACTTTGCTTTTGAAAAAGGAACATTTTTAACTTGAGTTCTAGGTTACATTTTTGAAAAGTAGAAATGCAACATACAGAAGTTTATGAAAGAAAAGCTTCTTAAAAAATACCCACAAAAAAATTCAAGCTGTTTCAGCAAGCTAGCAAGCAAGTAGTACCTTTACAAGTGGATTTACACAAGTCTGCCTTGTTTATAGACTCATTTTCTTGAAGACATATAAAGGCAGTGCTTTTTGTCTTTCCTCCTTTGCCCTGAAGAAGAGGCTACCCAGACTTTCCCCAAAAACTGCTTCAGGGTAATGTAGAGCAGCCATAGCCCAAGATAAGCACTGTGCCTAAAGTATCTCCCTGCTGCTTTATGTATTTATCTTCACAAGGCACCTGCTATGAAGTATTGTACAGTTCTACTTTTATGATACGAAAGCCAGTCAAAGGTATGGCCCAGTTAAAAAAACTTAGGGACATATACTAAGTAGAACTGAGGTGACTGAAATTTGGTTTTCTTTCCTTCCAAGAGGGGAAGAAATGAAGCTGTTTATGCACTTGGTTTTGAAGTTCCTCGGGAGTCTGCAACCACACTTCTAAAAATGCCCAGAGCAGTCTCTAACCAAGAAGTCCATGAAGATCGGTTCAACTCACCAAGACTACTCAGCCAGGATCAAGCCAACGTGGATTTGTTTTATGACAGAATATTTCCTATTCAGAGACCGGTACTCCTCCAACCTGTGTGAGAACCTTTCCTGCAAGCCTTTAAGCCTGGCTGAAGAATGTCTCCTGGGCAGGAACTACCTGCAGAACAACCATCAACTGTGATTTCAGCCCACAGAGAAAGGAATCAATGCACAAATGTCTTTCAAGAAAAGAGTAATATTAAAAGATGTACATTATTATCTTCATTGTAAGAATGAAATAGCTACAAGAGACTATGTTGCAAAACATTGTTTAAAGAACTCTTCAGGTACATCTTGACCAAGTGCAGTGAGTGGGCTCATGCTGCTTCTGGGCCACGCTGTGGACCTGAGTAGAAATGGTTTAGTCCTGTATGACCAGAATGAATACCTTGGATAGGAAAAAGGGCCCTTACTACATCTCTTTCAGATGCCAGAAACCCTGTACAGGAGTTACAAAGATACCAATCCATGTTATTGCTCACATTTTCCTGCTTGTCTTAGCATGTGCAGTATGAAGAAAACAAAATATATTTCTGTCATCCTGCGATCTCCTGGACAATTTTTTGGTTCATCTGCTTCCAACCTCACTATTGTTTTCCCATAAAGATGACGCTACACTCTAACATATACATTTACTTGTCACACGGTTATATACACTGTAAAACTCCTAAGGCGCACACACACTGAAAGCACGTTGCTTGCCAGTTAAAGAGTGAATTATTGAAAAAAGATATTGTGCTCCTTCCTGCTCCTTCCTTCCTGTGTTCCCCTTATATTCCACAATTACCAGGTCATGGACTTTCAGTGCTAAAAATAGCATTTAGTAGGGAAGGTTTTTTTTTTAATCCATTAATTTTTCCAGTTAATTTCTCACATATCTTGTGGTAAGAAGTCCCTCAGACTGATTAAATGCTACATGAAAGAAGAACAAAGTGATTTGCTTGTTCATTTTCTTTATGGGTTTTTTTTTGGGTCAATAAGTGTTGCTTGAAACAAATTAAGTACAATTAAAAACAGAAGAGAAGACACGTTTAGTTTAACTAACACATTTTCGGTTTTTTTGTTGTTTTTAAGTTTGGATCAGGGAGAAACACATATGAAAAAACTGCACTGGCTTTATAACTCTGCTCTTAGCAGTCTGTCCTGGCTCAGAAAACTCCTTCAGCTATCAAGCTGCAAACTACAGAGCTTCATGTCCCACATTAGCAATCACAGCCTATGTAGCAGGTGAAGAAGATAGTTGATTCCCAAGTTGAAAAGCAGGTATTTTGTTTGCTGCTTGTGGCTCGTTTCTGCTTCAACTGAAGTCAAAAGTGAAATATCCACTGACTTCAGTTGAACTGAATCAAATGGAAGTGCATGTGTTAATATAAATGCAAAATAGGACTAGTACAGAAAGAGCACACAAGGAAGGGAAAACTCAAATCTGTAGAATGAGCCCTGAAAAGGTAAAACTTTTGTAACTTCACGAGCAAGTCTGAACAGTCTGAAATATTCAAGAATGCTGTGTTTCAAAAGAGCAACAAAACTATTTTGGTGCCTTGGTTATAATAAGAGCTTCTAATAATTGCTGTAATGATTTTTTTTTTCTAGGCATTGAATTTGCCAGAGATAGAAAGGGGAAAAATTCAGGTAACCAGTTACTATATACCATCAGCAAAGGCAGACTCAGCAATCTGCATAACTGCTGTTTTAGATATCGCTTTAACACGTAGTCTCTGACAAATTTTATATGTATTAGTTCCTGGCATCAGAAAAGCAAAAGTTATTATTATCATAAAACTGGCACTTTTTAAAGTCTAAGCTCAGAACGTTACATTTAACTGTGCAGCCAGTGGCAGAAATAGTTGTAACATAGAAAAAAGGGAGGTGGTTTTATACAGGTCTTTCCTGAAATCCCATCTTATATAAGAACAGCTCACCAAGGTCTTGGTTCCTGCCTCCAACAGCAGACAGTGATCAATGCCCATCAAAGCACATCTCTGGGCGAAGGAAAAGTGCTCCTTCCCTGATGTGCTTTCCCCAGAGTCAACAATTACCAGGCCATGCACTTCCACTGCTAAAAGTAGCGTTTGGCATGCGAGACCACTTTTTCTTCCCTTAATTCTTCCACTCAATTTTTAACATGGCATCTTGTCCTACAGACTGTTACACAAATGAAGAAAAGTTACATAAAAGAAGAACAAGGTGAGTTGTTCCTGGAGGTTTTATTGCTATTTTTTCCACAAACTTTTATCCTGTAAATATTACTGAATGTTTCTAGTGCTTGAAGAAAATCTAGTGGGCAATCACTCCAAATTCAGTTTCTCTGTGACAACCATATTTTACCTTTAACTGTCTCTCTCAAGGGTTGAATAGTTCTTAACTGATAAGTCACTCTGTCTTTCTATTCGGTCACACTCACTGTTTTTCTCAATTTTCCAGCCCCACTACAGACTTCAGAGATGATAGGACTAGAACCAACTTCACACAGTATTCAAAATTTTAGCACACTAGAGATTTTTTATATATGCATATCAGTGTTATTTGCCGTATGCTAGATTCCTTTCCTATTAACACCTAACATTGGATTTGCCTTTTTCTTGACTGTTACTGAGCTCTGAACTGACATTTTCATAGAACTATCAATCATAACTCCAAAATCTCATTTGCTCATTTCCAGGTGATAATAGTCAGCTAGGAATCCATCGTTACATATGTAAAGTTGGAACTGTTTATTTCCCAGGTGCATCACTTCATATTTATCTAGATTGCATTTCATCTGCTGTTTTACTGCAGGTACTTTGCATGGTAAAATCTTTCTTCCCTTCATCATAGTCAACCTTTGTTCTTATTACCTTGAAACACTCAGTGTCATCAGTAAATTCTGACTGCTCACACACACCCACTTTTTCAGTACTAATGAAAATGCTGAATAACCCAGACAGGTGTGACTCTGCTGGTGACCTCCCTCCTCTCTCAAGAGAAACCTTTTATTCTTATCTTCTCTTTCCTGACTGACTTGACTCCTCCTGGAGACTGCAATTCTGCCCTTTATTTTTCAGCTCTTTCCCTTACCCCTGTTTTTATTCTTTTGCTAAAATCTCTTCAACGTCATCATATAATAATTGTACACTGGTGTCCAGATACCTTCTACAACAAAACCAACAACAGCTAAAATAGGTAACTTCTGGATAGACGAATCGGGACTGCTCACACAGGGATATGCAACAAACCAACCCTTACTGTGCGTATTTTTTGATAGCTACTATGGGGATAACAACAAAAAACCCGCACATATATCCCCAAAATATTTTATAACCATCAGATACGTACAAATGAAATCTCCATGTCAGATGTAATAAGCCTAAAATGACAGGTGCAAATTGCAATACATCACTGTGTTTAAGAACTGGGACAATTACTCAGTGAAGAGCCACATGTTGTGCCACTTATTTTTCCTCTTTTAATGCCTGGCCAATTTCTTTATAGGAATTACACTCACTGTGAATCATATTTCATCTGTACCCCTTTAGAATGTGGGCAACTACAGCTTCAATATCTGATTATCATTAAACATCTTGAGTCATTCTGCAGCAGTTTTCAAGAGTACGTAAATACTTATGACTGACCCTTTCATTATAACACATTGACAACATTAATCTACAACAAGATAGACTTCCCTCTCTTTAGCTTTTATTTGGATATCTATGAGACTTTCAAATGATATCTACTTGCAGTAAGTACTGGGATAAAAATGGAGATTCTTTTTCCTATTCCCCTGCTCAGGCTGACTCTTAACATCAAAATGAAGGTACCTGGGGCTTCACAGACAATAACTGCTACCTGCAAGCAAGTGCGGGGGTAATAAGGAAGGTTTGCTTCTTTGCAAAGTGGTCCATTTAATTTTCTTGTACATACTGCAGGTTTTGAATTGCTTCAAGTGAAGATGTAAAGTTCTAAACTGCTGCTCCCATCTTCATGCTTTTCCTGTTTTGCCTGCCCATCCTTCTCAACTCTCTTGCAAGAAGAATCGGAAGAAAGAGTACATTTTATCTGCAGTGTTATTGCCTTTTTCACCTCTGAGATCAGTAAAGAGCTAGACCTGTACAATCTACCCTACTGTCCACACATCTTAACTCTCCCACTTGCACATGACATACCCTACACTGACATAAATAAGCCTTGGCCAGGATGGCACATACTTCCCTGGTTCAGTGACTTAAAAAAAAAACAACACTACACCAAAATAACCCCTGAAAAACTCACTTCCATCTAAAAGTGAGAATACTATTTTTCATGTATTTTTAAGAAATGTAATAGATACTTTCAAAATGCATTGAATCCATTGTTTTTTTTCACCCCATTGAGCACTTAAGATTTTCAGTTATTATAGGCATTTCTGTATGTATATGAGAAGGCTTTGAATGTCATTTGTGAAGTACTTTCTATAATGTTTTCCTTATTCCACTATCAGAGTCTCCTTTGCTTGCTGCTCAAAAGTCATTAAAGCCAGAAAGCACTGAACTAACTTGCATTTGACATTTCATTTAAAATAATCTAGTATGACATCTTATATCACATCTCATATCTGTAGAGAAAAACACAAATTATGCATCCAAGCAATTTTATGAATTTTGCTTGGTGATTTATCCACACCAGTAATTTTGTACACCTGAATGCATCCCCAAAAGAATATGTAAAACCATTTCAGCTTCTCAGCTCTTTTCTTGTTAATCTTTTAAATAGATTTTGCTAGCACTCCGTCATTGCTCCCTAAATACACAGGCATAAAACTGGCATCCGAATCATTACATACACTGAGTACAGATAATGCAGATATTAAACACAAATATTCATATGGAGAATCAGTCTCTTCTCTGCTCATAAACTTTCACAGGAAATAGAACCACTAGCAACATAATATGTATTAAACATAGCTATATGTAATCTCAAATAATTCTTTAAAGATTAATTTTTAAGAAAGTTACTATGATTACATTTGTAACACGGCATACAAGCACCTGACATGGCAGAAAAGAAATTTCCTCTTCTAGTCAAAGACATAGCCTCAATCCTGTGAGTGAGTACAATTCATCTTTCACTTGAAATCTCCTTTTAAGTCTAGAATTAAAAGGAACAGATGAAAGAGTCTATCCCATCAACCTTTTCCCACCCTATACATTAGATAGGCCACAGTAGGAAAACTGAAAGAGGTAGTATTTCACCCAATTAATTTCACAGCGTGAATATTAGGAAGTGGGTCATAGTAGCTGAGTAGTAATTCTGCATTCTCTTAATTTTAATGAAAAAATAACAAAAATTGACACAGTTCAGTACTTCTTAATATGGCTGGCGTCTAAGCATATTATACATGTCTTTTATTAAAAATATGGGTTAATTGCTAACAAAGTGTAATTCTCTTTCTGCTATATGACAGTCCTACATTGGAAAGACTGTGTGTGACCACTAAGTTTATGCTGATAAGCCATGTTACAAGCTTCCATTAAAATATTATAAAGAATTATCAGTAAAGGTATTAAATTGATTCTTCTTGCTGTTTTAAAAGCTACAGAACATTTTTTATGACAGTACTGGCCAATCTACATTATCGTGTTAGTGCACTGAAATAGTTCAGGATCCATTAATAAGGAGGGAAGCACTTTGCAGTGATGGGAAAATGGAAGATAACAGACACAGACTGAAAAGAAAGAGGTTTGGACTGGATACAAGAAAAAGCTTTCCCCCGTGAAGACGGTCAAGCATTGGAGAAGGTTTCCCAGACAGGTTGTGCAAACTGAGCTTGGAGATTTCCAAGAAGTGACTGGAAGGCTTGTCGGACCTGGTGGCTGACCCTTTTTTGAACAGTGACGTCCCAAGGCTGCTCCAACATGAACTATTCCACATTCCTGTGACTGTCCACTCTGTCTACAAGCTGGTGATGTCATCAGGCTCCCACCTGGAACATAATCTTGGTTCCTTACCAAAAGCAACCCAGCTCCTGGGTGCCCAGCAATGCTGGTACACCCTTGTGTGTGTACACAAACACACCCACAACATACTCTCTCCGCTTTAATGATACCTGATGCTACCAGAATTTCCTCAAAAACCTGGTGGCACTGGGTACCATGTTCTGATTTATGTTACATGTGTACTAAAGTACATGGGATTTAACTTGAACAGAAGGACTGTCTGTAAATGTCTTGTCACTTGACTGTGTTTTGATATCTTCTAGTGTGGGTGGGGAATTTGAATATTAAGATAAAAAGAATAACACATTAATATATTTTAGAAAGAGATTTCCTTTCATATGGTGACTTCACACTGATCTGGTGGACTGAAAGAATACCAGGATAAGACTTTTAAGCTGTATGATGGAATCCCTTAAACTATACCAAATCTTCCCCACCTTTACCCAAAATATTTAGGTAGCTTAGTCTGCAGACTGGAATCATTTACCTGATTGTGAAAAATGTGTGTCAGGGTAGTATTAATTAATGGGAACCATGATGAAACACATTCTGAATTGGCAGATTGGCAATAAAATACATTTTTAAAACTATATAGAATATGTGCTAGTGACAATTTTAGAACAAATATATAAAAGTAATTGATGGTCTGTTCTCACGTTTTCCACAGCTCCCTTTTCATATCCAAGTCTTTCCTGCTTTTGGCTTGAGTGATCAAGATTACTTACTACCTGGCATTTCACTGCTACCTTCTCTGAATCTTTATTTTTATACCCTTCCGCTACATTGTGTTTCCTCTCAGATAAAAGACCTTTGGTTGTTGTTTCCCTGCCCTTCTTTATCCCTCACTGCATTTACAAGGAGAGAAAGCACTTTCTCCATTAATACTTTCAATTACCTCTGGCAACTCCCCAGTCTGAACTGAATTAATTTCACTACTATGTTCTGTAAAAACAGAAAGCCTTCATCCCATAGTCCAGTATCTTTTAGAATGAGCTCTTTACTGAGGTTTCCTCTTGGTTTCAGAGCCTTTCAGGAATTTTCAGCTTATAAAGTTATGATTTATATGAAAAGCTCAGGAAACTTCTCAAACACGACTGCTTGAAAACCTCCTGCTGAGTCATGGTATAAAATATGAGCTGCCTTGGAAGTCAAGCTTGGTATAAGCTGATGGAAACTTGGCTGGGGAAAAAGAAATCTCACATTTATTGAGGCTCTTCATTGCAGATGGTAGATCTCAGCATTCATTACTGTGTAATCAAAGAGCTAAACTTATGTTGCATTCTTATTTTACTCATTTTCTGACCCACAAGTCTTCCTATTGCTGACTCTATTCTTTAAAAAAGATAGCCAGGTGAAGGCTAGGAGAATATTTATTTGTCATGCAGGATAGATTAAAACATGTTAGCTTGTTTATGAATTTTCAACAGTTCCTTGCCACATTACTGATTTTCAGAAGATAAAGTCAGCATGAAATTATTTTAATTCCAATAGAATTCAATCTCTAGATGTCAAAAGTACTACAAGACATCTATGACCCTGTGATTCTTTCAGTGCCCTGAGAAGAGTGGCTCTGAGTATCAGAACAGTGAATCTGTGCATCTCTGAACAGTGCACTTAATCAACTCATTTTATATTAATTCTGAAACCTGTACTAAGAAGTGATATATACTTTTCTCTGTGCTCTCTGTTGAAAGTGATTTTTATGTGGTTAAAAAAGTACAATTTTTAGTATAGTCAACATAAGGTATTTCTATTCCTACAACTTGTGTTAATTTTTTAAATATTATTTAGTCTAGGCAAAGAACTTCTCAAAGAACAAAAAAGTATAAAGAAACAAAAAAAGGATCATAAAGGTAGCATCACCACACGTGAAAGAAAAATCACAACATAAAGGACAACTATTTTGAAATTATATCTGACTTTCTTGCTACCAATCAGTTTATCTATTTGTTCTAAGTAATATTCCCTTGATTATGAGATAAGTTTCTCTATGCCAGACCCTAGCACAAAACTCATAGGTCTTCTTTTGCAGTGATAAAATATATTAATATCCATTCGTCATCTCACTTTGCCCCAAGCTGGCCTTATGTTATAGCTTCAGCAGTAAAAATACTAACCTCTAGTTTTTTTAGAGGTTTTTTAAAAACTTCTCAATTCCTTGTTACTGCGATAATTGAGACAGTACCCAATTTGTTATTCTGAATTCATATAAATTCAGATAAACTCAATAATAAAACCATTTTCTGAGGAATTTATTTAGAAGCATATTTCTTACACACTTACCTGAGAGCACAGTAGTTGCCTGAGCTACTGATGTGTTTTGATATAAAAGTATTAAAAAGGTGGAGTGACTATAGTGACTTCTGAGAAAGACTCAGTGGCTGTCTGATATGTTTGAATTGCACTGTGAGCACTAAAAAGTCTCCCTGAGTGGCACATGGGAGGTTAATTCGTGTCACCAGTCATGTCACCACACGGAGATGAATCCTTTAGTCAAATGTTCTTTTTACTTCGCTTTTCTCTTAGAAAGTAATTGCATTGTTCCTGGGGCTCCTTTCTCCTTTTCTCTCACCTTTGGGCTACAGGTCTAATTCTCACGTTAGTTCTCAGGTTCTCAGGCTGCTCACTCTAAATTTTAACACCTAGTGAGCATGTGCCTCAAATATTGCTATAAGGATACAACTTGTAGGACTTCTACCTTTTATTTTCTCTCCTCTCTGTTACTGCATTTCTTTCATTTCACAGATGTGTTTAGTAAAAGCCTCTCAGCTATTTATCTAACAATTTCCCTCACCCTTAACAGGCAATCCCCCAAATGCATGTATTTCCTCTGCTCTTTGTCCTCTGAGTTCAAAGAGTAGGGCTCCGCAGTAAAAGGAATTTGCTCTTCCTTTCAATGCATGCTTCGTCAAAGACTTGGACACAGCAAGAGCAGAAACTCTTGCCTCTCAAAATTTACTGAGCCCGTAATAAAAATTACATATTACTTGATGGATTTTATGCAGCTGTAAAAATTTCAGTCTCACAAAGCTATTAATAATAGCTCAGGAAAAGAAGCATTCAGTACCCCAAAAACTACACTTAAAGCCCAAAACCATCACAGAATAATAGCCCTTCAATGTTTAAAAAAAAATGGCAGGTTGTCTGTAGTGAAAACCGTCCATCTCCTTTTCTTTATCAGCATGTAAACTGGGATCACTGCTCCATTATTCACATGAGAGTTTAAAATTTGATGGTTCACTTGTGCAATATAATTTTCAGAAATCAGTAAGTAATTTGGGTTTCTTCTCCTTCGGTAAGGATGCTCACTGCTACAGCAAACAACTACACTGAATTATAGCCCTAACACGGAAATTACATGTGAACCATGCTGGGGCAATGACTTCTGTACGTGCAAATTAAAGAGGCTTTTAATAATAGAGAAATAAAATCTTTCATGCAGAAGTCTGTGTAATAAACAGAATCAAAAGCACAGAAATAACAATATGTATATTTCTACTATGCTTGCAAGATTGGATGATAACTACATCTATAATTCACAAAGCGTGTAAAAATGCAGGAGCAATAAAATACTAACATCAACATGCTGAGTCATTAATCAGAAGACAACTTCAATTTATGAATAGCAATTAATTGTAAAGGAGTGTGATCTCTGTTTGTCCAACAATAACTCCAGGAGTAAGTCCCTGAATGTTTTTAGACTCCAAAGAACACCAAATATTTATAAAAACAAGTATGGAAAACATTAAATTTCCACATTCCATTTCACTTCAGTGAGCCAGTTTGAAGTTTATAAATATCACAGGCCTTTGATAATCCATGTGAGAAATCATGAGAAATTTTGAGAAGATCTAAACATTTTCAAGAGTGGTTTGGAATGTAGGAGAAATTTTAAAAGCACAACATCAAGAAATAAAACATTGTTGTAGGACTAAAATACCTGTATGTAAAATTATGCAAATGCTATCTGCATGTGCTATAAATTAGGGAATTGGGATGTGCTTGTAAAGCTGGAATATGAAGGTTTACTTTCATGCTTGCGAAATGAATAGATTGACATTTGAATTACAAGCAGCATGTAAGATGAAGTACTTCCTGTGTATTCCTTCTCAATTTAAATTTAAATTAGTTCAATTAAACTGTTTTAAATTAGTTATGTTAGTTCTAATTATTATAAAACCCATTTTTCCGTACCATATGAAGTCATTCCCTGGAGCAAGTCTTGATACGACCAGGAATGCCCAAACCCATTTTTGTGTACACTCTTTTACAAATCTTAAAACACCAGTGATTAAAAAAAACTACAGCATTAAACAGAATTTAAAATGACATTTTAAAATGAAATATTCTGATTATCTTTTTCTAACTACCATGCAGAAAAAAATCTCACCAAATTATTACTTTGGCAAATGCCAAAATCTAACGGGAAACCTTGTTTCTTAGCTCTGCAGTGCTCTGTTCCCCTGTCTTGTGCCAAGGATTTCACGATTTTATTGTTATGGTATTTTGTAGCAGAAAACGCCAAGCAACTTTCAAAATAGATTATTTCAACCTCAACATGATTTTACTGGCCTTCTGCAAAACTAGGATATTTTACATGGGTTTATGGTGTTTTTGTTTTTTATTTAAAGAGCAATTAAAAAGTGAAATTCAACATTTAGGAAATGTCAGCAAAACAATTCTATGCAAAACCTTAATTTCTTCTTATTCTTTTTTTCTCTCTATGTTAAGTTTATTCACATGGTAGAATATCTCTTCCAGTGCAAAGGCTGAAGATTGGTCACAATACCTAGCTGCAATACTTCATTTTGTTGTCTTCTTTAAAACTGTGAACTCATTTTATTTAAGGCAAAGCCTGGTAATAAATTACTTTCTCTGGTGGTTCCTATGTTGATCTCTTAAACTTCATTCTTAAACAATTTTTTATTTTTTTTAATTCCTGAAGGGGAGAAAAGTAGTTCCAAGAAGAAATAGTTTGCAATTTAATCTAACACTCTTTCACTACATGCACATTCTGGGACAAAAATAGAATAAAGCAATTCAGAATTGTCCTCAGAGCATGACAGCTGAAGAAGCTTGCGGATCTGAGGAGTATGAAAAGAATTGCAATATCCCATATTAGAGCAAGTGATGTCAAGGCTCCTTCACAATGCTGGTGATATTTCTTAAGTAGCATTTACATTTCCTGGCTCAACAGAAAATGAGAACACAGTTTTTAGCCTGGAGAGCATAGATGGATTTTTGCTAAGTCTCATCGCCATCTAGATGAGAAAAACGACTCAATATTGATCCAAAATCAGACACTCACCCATATCATTACTGTTTCCTTCTGTAGCCAGTGGTGAGACACAGGTAGTCAAGGAATAATTCAGCCCACTTCCACCTTGACTGCAAGGGTGCCCTAACTCAGGTGTCCCCACTTAAGAGAAGCTGGAATTAATTCAGACCCTCATAACAACTCCCTAATTTATTTCCTTGAGCTTTACACGGTTGAGCTTTTGTCTCCTGAGACTGGTTAACTTTCAGGCTCCGTGCCCAGAGTTAAAGCTCCAGACATAACTCTCTTTCCTCTCCTGAGATCCGAGATGCTCTCACCCAGCAGCTGAAGCTTGTGACTCATGATTCAAGCTTTTCAACACACTCACTCCAGAGTCCCTCCCAAGAGGATGCCGAAGACTTCACAAAGACTTTAAAATTTCCTCATTTCTTAGACCATCATGTTCAAATGATGCCATGGAAATATATCATATGTTCCCACAACCTTGCTTACCTCGGAAAATGCCAGTGAATCCCTAATACTTCAACTCTCTGCACTAGTGCTACAAGCCATCTGCATAATTTGGAACTGCTGTGAGAATAGGTTAGAAAAGGTATATATCATCTTTATATAACATCTTTTATATATCATCTTTATATATCATCTTTAGGTCTCATCAGCTTGACAATGAAACAGGTCTCACATTTAAAATCTAAAGATTTCTATGCTACAATAAAATTAGTAGGTCTAGTAGTACACCCTCAGACTGACCCCAGCTTCAGGCAAGCACCAAGGGCCTTTTTCCTACACTTTGGTTTCCCTGGAAAGACACCAGGAACATGCAGACTACAGCACAGCCACAGCACAGTTTGCCTTGACCCTCCATTTGGATAATTATAGGGCAAATAGGTGCAAAATAAACAACAGCATATCCACTGTTTAGTCTAGAGGCAGCCCAGTCGTCAGAAGAGAATTAACAGACTCCAAGGATGGGATTTATCTGACCGAAGGTAAACCCATACTATTAGTTTAGTAGAGAGAGAGAACAGACAACTAGAGAGGGCAACTCCCAACAGTGCACCTAGAATGCCTCAACTCTGCTCTGAATTGCCTCACTGTATTGAGTATGAATTATTTACAGCCTGAGCGATCAGTTTAGATGCAAGTATCTACAGCATTACGTACACGTGTCTGTGATGCTGGCTAGATGGATGAGGGTCATCAAATGTCATCACAGAGATGGAAAATCTGCAGATTTGACAGGTCCAAACAATTTCTTGCAACCTTGCAATGTGCTACAAAGCACAGTGAGTTTTCATCGTTAAGACGTTGCTCAAAAATGTTATTTTTTTTTTCTGAATATTTGGGTATTTGTTAAGTTTGTAGACAAAAGTTACAGTGCTGTTAGGCTGCTGTTTTTGAGCAGTTACATTCAGATTTCTGCATACAGCAGTACTGAAGCTTATTCATTGGCAAACCCCTATTGTTTTTTTCTCCCTAAAATCTGTAGAAAAACCCCAATAAATATGCAAAAATATACAACAATGTAAGGGAATTTTTTATGGCATTATTTTAAAATTGCCACAGTACACGATAGTCTCAAAGTATTTGAATAATTTTCCCCATGTAAAACATTATTTCTTCCCTTATACCGAAATGGAA
Organism: Rhagologus leucostigma; assembly: GCA_013397725.1. Classification (NCBI taxonomy): domain Eukaryota; kingdom Metazoa; phylum Chordata; class Aves; order Passeriformes; genus Rhagologus; species Rhagologus leucostigma. Next base: position 244,910 of record VZTD01000208.1, read on the forward strand.
AGTGTAGGGAACTACTACTCGTAATACCAAGAGTTTCCACCAATACTGCACAGAGAAACTGAGACATGGTAAGTCTCATTTTTAAAGAATATTTCACACCTTAACAAGCTTATTTTGTGGTGAGAAATGTGATTATATGTAATTCTAATGGCAAATGCTCAGACCTGCTGAAAAAAGTGTTCATGGGAGTCAAATTAGATAAGTCATGGAATGAGATCTGGACTATTAATGTCTGTGAGCTGGCAGTTTGAAGTTTCTTGTGCTGCAGCACTTGCGAAACCTGTGGCAGATGCATGGACGGGCTCCAGTTCTCCGTGGCTGCACAGGAAACAAGACAGGCATTGTAAAACCAGCAGTTCTTTTTTATATTACCCTGACTGCAGTTCAGGAGTACTGTCCACTCAAAGATGGGGGGCAATATTGTAGAAAAATATACTGTTCCATAAGCCATAAATCCAACAAAGCACAGCCTTCTCTCCTCTTACATTCTCCCAACACAATATTCCCAGCTCTTCATGAAATACCCTCTGAAATCCTTTCAGCGGTGACTCATTTCTGCTCCAGTCTGTCTACACTCTTCTCTACATAGCCCAATTCTCATGTGAATGTCCCATCTTTTCAAATTCTCTTTTCCTGTAACATCCAAAAAGAAAGGTGAATAGATTCCAAGACTAGTGAAGGAAAGAGGATTAAAGAAAATGAGAGAATAATTGCAGACTTTATTAGCTTGCATATGTACACTACTATCAGATAGGCTAAATCACACACAGAATATCACAGCGCACAGTAACATGTCTGCAAGAGGAGTTTTGATAGTATGGGCACAGAGCTGATAGCATGAAATGCTAACTCATGTCCTACTAAACAGGATAATGGCATGAAGTAAACAGGCTTTGAGCACAGGTGTACTCAACTGACACAGCATATTCTATTTTCCTAATTCCTTCATACAACCATCCTCTGACCTTTCCATATTGATTTCACCAGACTGGCTCCTCCATTCACCACCTCCCTCCTGGAAATTTATTTGGCATCACCTTGAGAACACAAAAGCTTGGGTTATCTTTCTGATCACTTTAGCAAAGTCCAACTCTTATTCTTCAGGAGCAATGATCATAAGATTGACAAGATTTTCCCTTTCTAATCTGAGAATATTGAAAGACTTTTTTTCAAATTCCATCAATATATCAAATACAAGATCAGCTGCTGAACATGAGAATTCATGGGCATATACAACTGGAGTATATTTAAACTAACTTTTCTAAGAATTGATAAGATGTCAAGCAAGCTCCACTGTCAGTTTAAAATTCTTGACCCAAGGTGTTAAAGATTTATTAGTAAGGGTAAAAAAGTCCTTTTTTCTGACCTTTTTTTTGGAAAACAAATAAAAAACCAAACAAAAAGCCACAATAAACCCAACAACCCTGAGCCACTTCTCTCACATTAAACAAACATATGGATTCGGTTCGCCTGGAAACATGGAAAATTGCAATCTAAATGATTAAGCTAGTCAAATGATAGGTCCTAATTATTGGAGCTATCAATATGGTCAAGTTCATCGCTTTATCACTACTGAAGACTGAAATAAAATTTCCAAGTGATGGACAATTTTACTGTATGGTTGAAACTGTACAGGAAAAAAAATTAAAAGATATTTGCACTTGATAAAAATATTGTGCTGCTCCTTCATATTTTACTTACCTGAACAGGCTAAGAAAAAGGAAAAATAATTTTTTCTGTAGACAAATGTGAGATAAAACAAATATAAGGAAAGAAGGTAGGAATGAAGAATTCTGCAGTGAAAATGCAACAAACCAGTGTTTTAGAGCTGGGAAATGAAACAGGATGTACCCCTATGAGGCTGAATGGAGACATATTAAAGATCAAAATAGGAGGCAAGACAAAGGCTTCAATTGAAGATGATTCAGAACACTTAATTTCTTATTTTGAAAGAAGTCAAATCATTTATAAGTTTTAATGGTGATTGCCAGTGTCCTACAGCCCTTCAGCGGAATTTTTTAACTTTGTTAGAGTAGTATTAAGGTATTGCTTATGCTTAGTTACTTACATGAATCAACTATCATTACTTACATGTCATCAACTATCAGAATAAGGATTTTACAGAATTGGCCAGTCTAGCAGTTTTACTCTAGATCTTCCTTCAGATTCAAAAAACATGGGAAAAATGCGCTTTTATGAATTTCAAACATATTACTGTAGTCATACACATCACACATGCTTTTGCTTTATTATTTTTTTTTTGAAAAGAGGATAGACTAGTTGGTTTATTTCTGGTTGTGTCAGTCTTTCTGAATTAGCCAAATAGACTGCTCTGCACGTGCTGATCAAGGGATTTCAGTTATTTCTTACAAGGTTACTGCAACACAGATGGACTGGAATTTCTGCAGTAATATAAAGGTTAAATATTTCGAACTAGAGCTCAAAGCCAGGCTTGACACTGACTGAATACCTTCACAAGCTACAACTGACCTCAGATCATCCTTTTTCTCACTGTGCTAAGTTCCTTTGAAATAGTAGATGATGCAGACTTTCCTGCTGAAGTGCACACAACTTAAAATGTTTAAAAAACCCCTCTGCACAGCCTTTCAAAAGACATGAGAGAGACAAAATCCCTTAATAATAGAATATTTCTGGAGGGAAAAAAAATCAGGAATTAGAAGCCAATTTCATTTACAAGCTATATTATAACTTCTAAAATGTCTACAATAGGACAAAACACCACAGAGTCTTGCAAGAAAAGCAGCACTATGAAATGAGGACAGCAGACAGTGAAAGAACAGAGACTGCAGTATAAAGTCAAGGTGCCAGGCTAGCTTTAAATAAGCTCACTCAAGTCCCAGAAGTAATCTAGCCATGACAGCAGGGAGCTCAATTTGGGTAAGCTGTCTGAATGCTGGAGAGAGCTGAACCTAAGTTAACATTTTGACCCCTCCATGTAGCAAGCACTTTCAAGGACAGGGAAATTTAATTTAAAAAGAAATGCTTTAAAGTGATGGAAAATAAACCAGGTAGGCAGTATTCATTGTCCTCTTCCCAGTCCTAAGTTTCATGCATTTTAGTTCAAATTCAGAATTGTCTGTATATTTTGGAAATTTTAAATTAAATTCACACAGCAGTTGTGATCAGTACATCAGATTGCCACGATTAACTTACGAGACCAATCCAAACTACCTTCCTCATCCCAAGTACGAAAACAAAGTTATTGCCTAAGAAGCTTTTACTCTTGCAACAGCTCCAACTTAAAACCAGAAACCCTCCACGAGTGTTATTTCAGAAACAGGCCATCAAAGAGATGAAATTTAATAACAGATGTTACCTACATTGTGCAAGGTGGCTGAAGGAAACCTGATGTCTGCTGTAAGGCAAATCCCAGCTATTTCAGACTGCAAATTGTAAACAAATCTAAAAATTGAAGGCTAAAATTCTAACATGTTTAAACAACTGATAAAAGCAAATGAAATTGTAAAATATAGAAAATAAACAAATAAGAATGGAAAATAATAAATTCCTGTAGAAGCTACAGATAGACCAGATTAAAGAAACTGAACATACGCAGCCAAGAGATGTTTAGGTCTTACTTAACCATCTCTAAACTCTTTCCCAGTCTTTCTTGGTGGAAGATGAAGTTGCAAACCTTCACAAGGCTTCTAACCATTCTGCTAACTCCAATTCTGAATCATCACAACGCCCAGTCCTGATTTCATAGCCAGATAAAGTCCAGCTGATCAACTCCCGTTCATGAGCAAAGATGTACTTGAGAGGTGGCAAAAAGAGAAGATGGAAACTGATGAACAGAAGTGGTCATGGGCACCACATCCTTCAAAAACATGATGCTCGTTTATGTGTTACAGGTCAAACAAGCAAAGAGGCCCAAGTGTGAAATAAATTTCAAGTATTAATCTGTCTTAGACATTTTAAGTAACATACACTCAAAGACAACACACTTACATACGAAGTGTTTTCAAAAAGTACAAGTGATCAGATCTGTGCTGAGTCAGTGCCATGACCTTTGATGAGTGTTAGTGAATATAACAAAGCATGCCTTCTGAAATGGTGTTACACATGAACAGAACATTTAAATTTTCACCTCTATTTTTAAGAGCCAGATGGACGTAAGGACAACTGGAAATTGTTTAATCTTACTGTGAGTACTGTATGTGAATGCAGTCCTGAAGGGCATAACTGATCCATTTTGCAAAGACAGAGAGAAAGGAAGAAAAAACCCTACAAACATCCTTTTGTTGCTCACCATAAACTGCCTTTTTATTTTCATATTTTCCTATATTAAAAGTGTGACCTTGGTGGTCGCCTGTGTGTCAAAATGAAGTAGGCTTAAAACCTCAGTCGTTTATAATCTGATTGAAAAACCAAGTTCTAAATAACATCATTAAATTTTACCCTTAGGGTGATGTTGAGGAGAGAATTAAAAAAAAAAAAAAAACAAACACAAAGAAAAGACACACCCAAAATGTAATTAAAGCAATGTCTAAACATGGGAACTTAACAGCAAATGGCTAACCAGATGTGCTTCCCAGCACTTTTAAGGGTTCTTTTATCTTTGTGGTAGCCTGTAACAATGCCTTAAGCAAAAGACATTTGTAAAGGATAGGTGTTTCTTTGTTTTCATGCAGCAGAGAAAAGGGGACTGTCTGGTTTAGTAGTAGCAAATATAGAGAATACATATAAAAACAATAATATTCTAACACATAGAATATTTGATGTTATTTTAACCATTAGTATACAATAATTAATGTAGGAAAAAAATTTTAATATGTATTAACAAAAATAGAAACTCACTGAAACTTGCAGTACTTACAGCCTTATACTGCTAAATTTATCAAATGTGAAGTATTGACTCCTCTGAATACGGGCCATATACAAGTTTTCTTTTGGGTCAAAAATAATATGTGGTGATTATTAAACCTTTACTTTTAGAGAAAAGTATAGGATTTTCATAAATATTTATAAAATGCTATAAAAATAGTTGGAATACAGAAGATGCAGAATAGTTATTTACACAATGCTGTACTGATAATACCATCACAGTATAAATACTTAGAATAAGGTTATTGTTAATCTAATTCAACAGTTATGGTTGAGAAATAAGCTTAAAATAAGACTTGTTTCTTTCACCAATTTCACATTGATTTAAAATTCAGATTAGCCAAAAGGGAATAATTTCCTGTTTCATTTATGCAAAAATAAGGTGGCAGACTGACAAAAGGATAATTTTTTCTGCATATGCAGATACAGGTGCATATAAATCACCCTTTGTCAGGGCAGGAATTCTGCAAATATGTTCGACAGTTATTAAAATATCTAATAAAGCATCTCTAGACACTCTATTTCACAGCACTGAAAATAAATTACCAAGTGCAGATATGTCTACTGTAACCCCTTGAGTAGTCATAAGTGAAAACACCCTTGTAAATTGTTACATTCTTTTACTGATATGACTGAAATTAGTTTTATAATTGATGTTAAAGACACGAAATTGCTTTGAAGCATTAACAGATTGATCATCTAAATAAATACTAGATTCAATAGAGACTATGTCATTTTGTGCTCTACTTTTCTAACTGAAAATTATTCTCAGGATAATTGAAAAATTATGTAAAGAAACATCTATTCTTGTTAATTTTAAGATGGGTAGAACAACTTCTTGGGAAATTCTATTTATATTATCTCCAAATATATACAGGGCATTTATTCCAGCTTCTCCATTTTATTGAACGATTTAAGCAAATGTATTATTCTTAAATTCTCACATGCAAATGCCTGTACAGTAACCTTGCTATCAAATTAGGAGTGTCACAGAGCTATATAAACTAGGAAAGCTTTGCAACTTAAGCTTATAATGCATATAAAAGGTAGGCAAAACCTGATTATGTCATTCTCAGTGTATTTCTGTCTCCAAGAACCTAAGAGCTCCCAGTAAAACCATTCATGAAACAAGGAATGAGTATTTAACAAAATTTTTACCAATAAAAACTTCAGATTCTGGTCTACACATTTACAAAATTGTTAGCTGTGGCCAACCAAGTCCATGTAAAAAAACCAATTATATTCTCATTATATATACTTAAACTTTTTTATATCCCCATGACTGTTATTGAAATTTTTTTCTTCTTGTTTATCTTAAAATTTATATTAGCGGGCAGCCTTCTCAAATCCTGATTTTGACATCAGTCTTGGGGAATGCTCTGCCAGTGCATCCAAAACAAGTAGAATATCAGTATATTTTGAGTAAAAGTTACAGGCATCAACTTCTTGAGGAAAAAAAAAAAAGAGGACGAAACGCCTCTGAGATTACATCCTTGAAAGTAAAAGAAAAAGACAAAGCAAAGTGTTCCCTCTTACACCGAAACAGCTCATAAAGGCACCTACCTACAGGCACAATGACAGCAGCTGTAGCATCTCACCTCTATCAGTCATAATCTAGAACAGTGCCACTTTCTATTAACCAAGCAATAGAGGAACTAAAATTACTTATACTGGTCTACGCAAGCCACTCCGGTTGCTCCAGTGCATTTTGATGACTTAATTAGGAAGACGGTGCAGCACATGTGGTTTTCCAGCCAGGTTCATCACAAAGGCCACATCATCAAAGCACAAGAGTTGTGTCTTCTACAGCTAGATTAAAAATAGGGATTTCTTCATTAAGTGTCTTGCAGCTGACTGTGCCTCTTGCTTTGTCTCCATCTACTCAGACAATTAAATAAAGCGTCATGCTTTATTTATTTCTTTTTAAAGGCTAATAAAGAAGCTCTGAATTGAAGTACAGCTGGCAATCTTCTTATTTATTAAGACCTCAGTGTACACAGTGACAATCTCTGGAAGGCAAGGCACGTGCTGGGTTGTTTTTTTTCTCCCCTTTTAATATATGACCTCTTTGCAGGCACAACATTTCTACTAATAGGCATTAGAAACCTTTGTCATCCTGTCTAGCAGGGAGAGGAGCTGGGAAAAAAAAAAATCACGAAAAGCCCAAAACAGTAAAAAACAAGACAAGACTAACCTACCACCCAATAGGGAACACCTAAGATCACACAAAAAAGGCCCACAAACATGAACATTCTGAATACTTTGAAAAAGATGAGTAAATGACAAAACTGTAAAAAACAGCGAGCATATAATCTGATTGAGTCAGAAAGTATTTAAAATTTGGTCACAATATTCCAAATTAATAAAAAAATAGCTATTTGCTTTTACTTCTATCAGCAGGGATGGATGACTAGAAAAATTACATTATTGTTGTGTAGGTATATTAACTGAAAATATTATATGAGATTTACTACACTCTTTTAATTTCCTGATAACAAGAAATTATTATCTCTTGTGTTATTAAGTAATCTCATTTGAACGGCCATAATGGGTATTATGCATGGTAATACCATACCATGGAAACATCATAATATTTCCTTGATAACAAATACATTGTATCACAACATAATGGGATCTAACATCAGTTCATGAATATTAGGACATTTAAAAAATATCCTACAAGGATGACATATTGCTCTGCACTTCAAAGAAAGCTGAATGCCCCATGAAGCAAGATGACTTTCCAGTCTTAAGAGTTACTAACTGATAATTGTGTGTCACTATGCATATTTACAAAGGCATATGCACATGCATTCGAAAAAAGCTGTGGTCAGATGAGATGATCTCAGTTGGCAGTTCCTTCTTTCTGCAAGAGGTTTCAGGATGCCCTATGAATGTTGCAGGGACAAAAGAGAAGGAGGAGGCAGATGTGAACACAAACATGGCCTTCACAAGAGCAGAGATTCCAGTTTTTCTTAATTTCTTAATTTTCTTTTTTTTTACTCAGCCTAAATAGAACCCCTTTCTTGAAGGGCCTAGCAAAAATGTGAGTGGTGTTTGGTTAGGGTTTTGGTTTATTTTTTTTTAGTTTTTCAGTTTTGAATTGACAACTATTTTCTGTCTGTTTCAAGTTAATTGGATGTGCATGATAGAAGCACATCTTTCCACATGTTCCTTGACCCCAGCAAGGCCTGAACTGTCTGTCTACTCTCCCTGAATTTGACCTTGACTTCTACAATCTACAAACTTGGTGGCACTTACAAGTGGAAGCAATACATTAAATCATCACCCTTTGCTACACATCACTTACAGACGCATTTGTCACTGTTATATTAAATTAGGATCACAGAAATGAAATTTATGGCCAAGAGTGACATTTCATGAAGGCTATGAAAACAAAATTACAAGAGAACGTGCACCAAACCACAGTATTTCTTGCCACTCCAGTCTGTCAACAGAACAGATCCTCCATGATTATGCTCTCTACAGTAGAAGTTATGTGATGGAAACTTAAGAGCACAACAAGATGAATCTGGGAGCCTGGTTGGCGAGCTGGATTTGAGCTGGCACTGTGCCCTTGACCTAGGGAAGGCTACCAACACACTGAGAATGCTTTAGTGAGAGCACAGCCAGCAGGGCAAAGGGTGACGAATTCCCTCCAGTTGCCACTCATGAGGGCACATGGAAGGAAAAGAAAAGAAAGAGTGCATCCAGTGCAGACTAAATAAATTCAATGTACCTTCTAACCTAATGACTTCCCTGATTCCGTGAGTGTTCCTACATCCGAGCTGCACACTTCCACTCATATATACACATACGTATTTAATTAAAAATAGATAAAATTTATCTTTGTTTGGGCTCAGATTCAAGGAAAGAAGTGGAATCTGCATGGAATTTGAGGACCTATTTTTAAAAATCTGACTCTCTTTAATCTTATCCTTCCTTCTTCAGAGTTAACATTACTCTGGGGTTTTTAGCTCTGTACTGAGAAGGTGCAGCTTTATCTAAGTTTTTGTTTGGTTTTTTATCCTTCTGTCTCTTGCCTTATTTTCTCTGTGACCTAAAAATCAAGCTTTTGAAGGCTTAGTGGTTCATCTCAAAATAGTTGCAAACATCACTTTACTTTCAAACAATACAAATTTATAACAAAAAAAACCCAAAATCCCTCCCACCTTTTTTTAATATGAGCTTAGCTCTTGGATGACTTGCTCAGACAAGGTGAGAATTATCCTCAAGTACCTCCCCCCACTGAAAGAATTTAAACCCATATCCACCACTCTTCAAGAAGTTTTGAGAGCACCAATCACTTATTTCTTTAGCTCAATGAATCTTCATTCCTTCATATATTTATGATCAGGGACTTACACGAAATTTAAGCATTCAATTCCCTCTGCCTCTCAGCCTGTGCCAAAAGACAGCCTATAGACAAACTATGGGTTGGTTGAGCTTGGCTAAACATTCCGTTTTTTAAACATTATTCTCAGAAAAAGATCTACACAAAATGAGCTAAATTCTTCATCTGAACTATTCAATGCCTTGTTCAGTCACTGACAGATTTATTTTGAATATTTGATTGAAAATCCATTCAGGCACTTAAAAAAGTACAGAAGAATGCTTGAATGCACATTGCGAGACCCTGATTTTCTTTATGAAGCAGCAAATTAAGATCTTCCAGTGCTAGGAACCGTTTATTCAAGGTACCTTCACAGGCTGCAAGGAAATTAGAAGAATATAGAATTTCTTGTCAAAATGTATCAATCAGACATATAAATCCCAAGTATCATATTCAGAGAACAAGTTCAGCAAAGTTATGTGTAGGTCAAAAATACAAATCATGTTTTCTCTAGCCAGATGACAAAGTTTTGAGTACTAAAAAGATGATACTGAACAATTCAGTTACTTATGTTACTGAATTATAATTGACTTGACAAAAGCTCTAATGAAAGAGTATTCAGATTCCGTAAAGATTTCCTCTTTGTCACTGCCTCTAAGGTGCTACAATGTAAGCAATCTGAACTTATGGGAGTTTCATTATGAACAACTGTCTCCTGTTGAAAACAGGCAAACAAGGTACGATGGTGAATTTATTTCCTGCAGTGTTTCATTAATAAGCCAGAAAGTACTAGAGAAAAGGAAATTTAAAATATTACTTTCTGCCCCAGGAAAAGTCAAATCCTGAACTGATTCTCTTCAGTAAGCTTCTATGACTGCCAAAGAAGGTTATTTATTTTATGGTTTTTTACACTTACTCCCACAAATAATTTCTCAAATTTATATTTCGTGATGTATGTTTTATATATCTTATGCTTTGTTGTATATCTGCATCTCTTAAAGGAAACCTCTTTTCTGGAGAAACAATGCACAGTACTTCTAAAATAAAGAGGTCTAGAAGCTCCTATCAAAAATTTCTCAAAAATCTGGGCTCAAAAGAGGTATTTTCCTTATCCTCCTCTCCCTAAGATCAAAAGAGAACTCTGTTGCAAAAATCCATTATAATCTATCAGGAGCATTCAAAATTTTTCCATGTTTGTTTTCGGCACTGTTGACAAATCTGTCGTGTTTTTGCAAGGCTTTGTTTGTGCAGGTATCTCTGTGAAGGTCAGGGACTGACGAGACACAACATAAGTGGCATCTGTTCCAGTTCAGATGGAGCACCCTTCCACAACACTCCCCGCTAAAGAACCAGGTTCCAAGCCCAGCCAAACCCAGCAGGAATGCTCATGTTGTCTTTATTAGCAGTGCAAAAATGTGTAAGTTTGCAGTTATTGATGCCAAAATGAAAAAAAAAAATCAGTTTAAATTATTAACATCTTTTGCTGTGTGTCAGATGTATAGTTTTGGGTTTGTTTTTTTGACTATCTAGTAACTGGTAACATCAAAACACCTCAAAGACTTAAATGAAAACACAGAGCTCAACATATGCATCTAAACATAATATGGCATTAGCTAATGCCATGTTTTCTTAGATCAGTTCATTTTAAAATCAGCTATCAAGTTTTTCAGCTTTTAAATATGCAGAGCAACTGGCAAAGAAAAAAAAATCACGTCTTTCCCAGATAACATTCAATCCCTGATTAAATAAAGATGTGCCAAGGCAGAGATACTTTATGCCTCAGGAGACAGTCATAGTGGAATTGTGAGTGTATTTTATATGTGAATTAGAGGTAAGATGTAATGACATGAGATGAAAGGCTCAGCCGTGATTTTAATAAAGGGGGGAGACAGTGCTTCCCTGTGGACCCCATATGCAAAAGAGTGAGACTCAACAAGAATATATGAAAAGATTCAGCAAAAACTACAACAAATGTTTCAAAGTTATAAGACCACCATTAAAATTCATCATATTTTACTGAAGCTGAGTGTTCCAGATCTGAGGGTAAGCTCCAACACATTTCTGATAGCTTTAATTTCACGTGACAAACTATGTCATCAGTAAGGCTGGAACAATTTCAATCTTAGGTAAGATGGAATTGGAGAGTTTGAAACCATAACATTTCATTTTTTAGAGATTTCTAATAATATGATCTAAAAATAAATCAATTTAATTTTTTATTTTAAAAGCATGTTTTTTACTGAAATAAAATATCACAATTTAGTAGTATAATAATGACATATTTCATCTGCTTTTAGCAATCCTCAGGAAAAGCTGTTACCAATTGCTGTATTGATTTTTTTTTTTTATGGCTACAGCAGAAATCTAAAGAACCATTATTTCTTTTTCCCCCATTAAATTAAGGAAAAGTTTGAGATTTTTCACAGTTCTTTCTCTTTCTGTACATCGAAAAAAATTAAAAGAGACATGCCTTTGTAAGGAATAGACATGAAAAGAGCAAAATGAATGGGATGAACTGCTTAAAGGAAAAAAAAAATCCTGTTTTATTTGATCTTTTGTGATAATCACACTCCTGGCACCCTGCCAGCAAGCCTCAGCATGCTGATGTCTGGCCAAGTACAGTAATCTCTTGGTTCAAGTCTGGGGTCTGTGATGAAAATTACAAAGCAGGGACAAAAATCAAAATGCCACCTGTGATTTTATTCTGAAACTAATTTGATGGAAAAAGTAATACAATGAAAACAGTCTTTTTAGTAGAGACTACAAAACTATGACTAAATTGAAACCAATGCAAGTGGATGGAGGTAGCTATCATGCAAATACATTTGGATCTGCAGGCATTCTTTTTAAAATGAGCAGTAGATGTCTTTGTGACAGGTAAATTGCTTTGAGATTATGTTTGAAGTCCGAGGTCAAACTTTTAAAATGGTAATTTTAACTCACATCTTCCTTTATTCTGGAGTCTTTCTGCATTTGAAACCAACAAAACCAGGAAAAAAAACCCAATTCATTTCCTTATTTTATCTTCTGTGAACCACCATTCAGTACAGACGAAAAAATCCTTGAGGAAATCTTTTTCCTTTCTCTTTTCATTCAGTAGTCTATATTTGAGCTAGTTGCTCAGAGATATAAGGAAGAGAATTGTATAGGCACAAAATTCTGCATGCACCATGTATTCATCTTAGAAATTCAGCCAGTAAAGTCTTTTAAATTATTATTCAGAGTCAAAGCAGAAAAACCAACTGGTAAAAACCAGCATGTCACTTTTTTCTATATAGTTATTGTGTTTTCCTGACAAGTTGTACATCATTAGCAGTACTGATCAGTTTGTTTGGATTTTTCTTTACAAATATTGAAAATTATTCAGATTTACTCAGAAGCTGCTTTTACAGATTTATTCTTAAAAAAAACCCAATACAACAAAACACATTTTGTTTCCTTTGTGTTACTAGAACAAAAATCCACTCTTTGCTGAAGTGATACAGGTTCCCTATCTTACCACCACCTTCTCTATAAAGTTGGATGGTATCCTGCCATTTTTACATGCACTGCTCCTCTCTGCACTAGTAAAAATTGCCATACACAAGCACCAGGACAATCCTTGATATCTAGGGCCTCACTGAAACACTGCATCTCAGCATTACCCGGTTGCTATCTCGCTCCTTCTTCAGGAAGGTTCTCTACAGATTTCCAATTCTCTTTGATATTCAAATCTGTTTCTGCACTCTATATCTTCCCCCCACCAACAGTGCTAATCAAAGGAAGCCTTTAATAGCCACCTTACCCTTCTCATATTTTCACGCCACTCCTTTTCCATATTTTCCTTTGCAGTCAAAAAAACCCCAATCATTTCAGCACAGATAATACAATTAAATTATCAAATTCTGTGTGTTACTCAGGCAGATACGCTCCCAACTTTCTTAACTCCACACATACACGTTTTAACACCCAGAGAGAACTTCATGTATATTCACGCACACACTCACATGGACGGCATAAAAACATGAACATTTATGTTGAAATGAAAGGTACCTACCTGGAATGAGCTGACCCAGTAACTGATGGCATCTGGAAAGGCTGAATACAGCTACTACAGCCAGAAAAGGATAATGTTTCCATTTCATGATGCGTCCCTCCTTGCATTACACCAGCTCGGCAGCACTAACGTAAATGTCACCTGCAATGCACAACGGAAATAAGAACAGATGAATTAATGATAAATTGAGGTACTTCCAAATGTTTTCATCCAGAGTAATTCTATGAAGAATGCTGGTTTCAATACAGCTTTAGCTATTAAAATAATGTTAAATTATCTAACAGTTAGGCAGTTGAAAACCACAACCAGAATATTAACTACGCTTGCAGAGCAGACAACCCCAAACCAGATGTTTTAAAGGGAGACATGAGGATCCCCATAGTGCACATATGTATTTTAAAGTGCTGCATGTTGTTTGATTAAGTTATTAAAGAAATATCTCACTTCAGCAAGATAATGAAGTGCGTAATTAATCCATTTCAGTGCAAGGAAATACTTAAACTCTAGCATAAGTTTAAAAAACTGTTGAGGCTATCCAACTCACTATGAAAGCAGCATTAAAACTTTAGCTTAGTCCTCTTATGAAATAATGTTTTGCTGAATGAAGATTAGGGATAATTTTACCCAGTAATAACTTGAACAGTTAACACAATTTTCTGGTGAGTTTCTATGTTCTTAAGGGCAGAAAACTTTCATCTGACTGACAGGAAAATGGAATCTTATGAAGGAAGACAATATTTTAAATTTAAAAAAAATCAAAAATAAAAATGTTTTTAACCAAAATATGACTTTTAGACTCATCTTTCTGACCAGTACATCTGTAGATTAAAAAGCATTCACAGCTCTACCTGTGCTTGAAAGTCATCTCTGCTCATTCTACTCATTTGTTTATTCTTCACTGATGTTAGGTGCTTAGTATAGACTTGTCCAGAAATCACAGAATTATTAGGGTTGGAAGGGACCCCTGGAGATCATCCAGTCCAACTCCCTGCCAAGGGAGCATCACCTGGAGCAGGTTACACAGGAATGCATCCAGGAATGTCCCCAGAGAGGGAGGCCCCACGGCCTCCAGCCTTGTTTTCAGCCTGTTCAAAATGTCTTTCCTCTAAAGGTTCCTAAAATACATTTTTCAGATTATTTTGGTAGGTTTCTAAGAGCAGTAGGATGTTTTCTAGATAATTAAATACATACAATCTGAAATCTGATTTATTATTTTGTTTTGGGGGAGGTTCTTCGAGGGTTTTGTTTTTCTAAAGGGCCTTTCTCTCAATACAAACCCAAATGCACGTGAATGTAATATTCCATATATTCCATAGTATCTGGGGCTCAAATCAATATCTTGATGATGAAAAGAGACACTATTTTAAGTCTGTGTCAAGTTATGACATGTGCCAAATTGCCTGACCCTAACCAACAACTAGAGACCACCAAACAACTGTAAATCTGATGTATGTTGACATATCAAAATCTACCCCAGCAATAAATAACTATGTTAGACTTTGATAACTGTACAGCTACACTTCTTATTTCCCTCTCCTTGTCCTCCTTTTAGTTAATGTATGCCCAGATATCACCAGTTTGGATTATGACTCCTATATTACCTAAATCCCAGCAGATATAATCGTAATAGTGAAGAAAACTATAGTGACACCAGTCACTTGTTCAATCTGTTGGGACAGGGGAGTTTTGTCTCTAAACCTAAAACATATTTAATGACTACAGATTGAAGAGTTGCATGATTACTGGGAGCATTCTGTGCCACCTGACACTTTTGGATGTTCAAAAATGCATAAATAAGTGTAATGGGAACAGATCCAATCTCTTACACACGTTGCATTTTAAATTTTCTTTTTGTGTTGTACCTGTGCTTCTATTATCTCAGCAACTAGAAATAATAACACTACATTTCGTATTACAATTACCTGTATCCTACAAAATATTTTAATACTTTTTTTTCTCATTTCAGCCACAGTGTACATAAAAACTCCAGATTCCTTCCATTCCCCATTCTTTTAATTTCCCGTTTCACTCATATGGCTGCTCTTCTGTTGCAAACAGCCTGACAGCTCTTAATGACAGAGTTAATGGCAATTAATGGCCGAGGTGTTACATGCCGCTCTAGATGCCATTCGTGGTATGACTCCAAGACTGAAATGAGGATTTGCAAGCTCAGGCGCTTAAAAAAAATCCTTCTCTTTCTCTGCACAGGTTTACAGGTGTACCCTGTAAAACTATTTACTACTTTGGTTTCAGGCTCCCATGGTTTCTTCACCTTTACTTTCTGCTGCGAACAAGACTGAATGTTGCTTCTAACACAAAGCTGAGGAGGCAGCCCTTTGATCTTGCTTCATCAAACAAAACAAAACAATAAATACTTTCACTTCAAGATTTAGTTTTTTCATTATAATATGAGGTAAAAGAACACTGAGGTGAAGGCAGGAAGAGACAGAAGAGGTGGTCCAGGTGCCTGAACAGATTCCCGTGCATGCCATGGACAGGACTATGCTGGAGAGCAGGTATCCATACTGCAGCCCATGGAGGGGCCCAGGTGAATGTTCCCTGGAGAAAGCTGCAGTCCATGCAGGGACAAGTTTATCCTGAAGGATTGCAGCCCATAGGAAGTAACCATTCTGGAGGAGAGGGGAAGTGTGAGGAGGAAGAAGGGGAGGCATAGAGGAGCTCTTATACACCAACCACAATCTCCCATTCCCCATCCCCCTGCACCACTCCACTAAAGCCGGGGTAGCAGAGGCACAGGAGTTGAGGATGAAGAGATGGAGTTGAACCTAGGAAAAATAGGAAGGGCGGGAGGGGAGAGTTTTAATTTTTGTCTTTTTTCTCACCATTCAACTCTATTTTAATCAGAAATAAATCTTGTTCTTTAGCCAAGGTCAGCTCACCCCAATAGTAAAGCTGCAGGGGAGAGGTGAAGCCCAGGAACATACTTCAGGGCACTCACCTTCTCTGCAGGCATGTCATGCATGAATCCAATATTTTCTCTTTCCATACCTCTCTCTTGCAACTGGTAGATTATGACTTCTGTTTAATCTCTATATGTGACAGAGCTCCACGGGCAGCTCTGACCACGAGTGCTTGGCTGTTTAGTTAAAAGTTTTTCCACCCTCTTATTCTGCTTGTCAGCTTATATTTGAAATATATTTCATTCTAAAACCTGAAATTATCTGAATGTTATTAAAAATACTATTCTTACACAAAATTTTAGTGAAGATATCTTTCATTAAGCCAAATCATTTTGATATGAAAATAAAAGTTTCTAACCTACAGTTTAAAAACAATTCCTGTAGAAATACCTTGAAAACGATACTGACTAGGAGGCTAATTCTCTTTATTTGGGCTACAG
This sequence comes from Rhagologus leucostigma, assembly GCA_013397725.1. Taxonomy (NCBI): domain Eukaryota; kingdom Metazoa; phylum Chordata; class Aves; order Passeriformes; genus Rhagologus; species Rhagologus leucostigma. The sequence continues at coordinate 261,485 of VZTD01000208.1, forward strand.
AGCTTCTGAAAGAGTAGCCCTGATCGCAGGAAAGAAAGTAGAAAGAGTTGTCATAAGAACGGTTTTCAGACAGAAGCTGAGTCCAGCAAAAGAGAAACAGGACCTTTCTTTTCATCATCTACTGCCACAGCACCACAATCCTTGCACTACACTACAACGGAAGAAACACCCAGAAATGTACTGCAGACAGAGGGACTCAGATGCAATTCTCTGCAATCAGTCTTTCAGTGTCTGACCCACAAAACTAATACTGCAGAATAAGGACTGGCACTAATCAGATGTTGCCAGTGACAGGCAAAGGATGCACTCCCCATAGACACTTCAGCTGGCCTGAGACCTCACCTCAGTCCATATGAAATAGCCACAGACCCACACCAGAATGTGCAAGAAAAGATTCAAATCCAATGCCTTGTCCAGAGCGCACAATGAAGATAAACACTGGCTTCTCTATGACATTATAATCATTAAAGAATCAATGGCAAATTAAACTGCACAAGCCCAGAGGGGAAAGAAGTACTATGGTAAACGCAGAGAAAAGGTCTAATCAATTATTTTCTTCCACTTCCAAAGTCTAGTACTATTTATCACTATGGCCAGTGCAGAAGCAAAGACACAGACAAAATCAAAACTAATGCTGGTTTTATTTTCATGTCTTTGGGGTTTTTTAAAGAATTTGATAACTATTGATGCTTCTCTTACATAACCAGCTTCCTAAGACTAGATTTTCACCATCTCTTGAGTTAAATGGACACAAAAGTCAGGTGATCAAGATTTTAACTTGTAAAAATAACTTCCCTGTATAAAATCTGTGCACTTTGGTAAATATTATGCTAAAGAAGATTGCTTATCTGCAGGAGATGACAGAATTTTCATTTGCCATGTACCTGGCCATTTAGGAGTGAATTGGCAAAATTTCACTAAATGGAGAAAAAAAAATAGGAAATCTTCCTTTCGTAGCAAAGTTAACTATTTTCGGAACTGGAATTTTTTAAAGCTTGTCATGCATTGTTAGGCCTGCTGGTGGTGCATGGTCCTTCCCATACTTTCAACCCCCGTGCCTATTAGTCAGATGCCCAGTTATCATCTCTGATAATCTGGTCATCTCTGTTTAGACTGACACTACTCCTGAGCTTACTCCTCCTGTGCATTACCATCAGTACAGTTATAGATCACTGAAATCAAGAACTTCCCTCTACTATTTTAAACATCCTGTCTATGTTAAACTAAATTTATTTAAAGTTCCAGGAGGATGAGAAAAAAGCACTGCCATACATTGTCTCTCTCAACTGTGTCCGTTTAGGAGCAAAAATGACAGGGATTTGATGAACTAGGGGAAAAAAGTCTGGCTAGCTCCTTTTCTGTTATAAAGTATATCTACTCTACTAAGATCAAAGCAGCTCAAAAACATAAATCTATTTAAACCAGAGTAGATATCAGTATAACACATCTATGGATCTGGACTGTGATCCTTTCAGTGAGAGTTTCAGCAGACATTCATGAAGCTCACCTTATTTAATCTTCTAGTATTCCCAGACATTTGTTTTTTTTTAGAACCAATTGTTAACAACTGGTTTTAACAATTATGATGCAAGATTTGCACTTTACTTACTTTAAGTTGTGGTTTGTTTTTTTTTTAATACAGCGAGAAACCCAAGAGTAAAGTATTTATTGTTATTAATGATGGTAATGTCTTGAATGTGCTCAATTTACATTTCTGAGCTGATAGATGACAAACTTACATGTAAAACAGTCTTAGCCAGACTGTAACTGACTTGATTTCTGTATGGTATTTACTGCCTAAGCAGTACCACAGGAATAGTTCACCTACTATAATTAAAATTAAAAAGAAGCTGTGTCCATGCTCATCCCCTTGTACTTAACCTCAGTGTGAGGACCCAAACACACGACAAAAGAAAGAATTTTTCTGCCACCCGTCTTGGTCTCATAAACAATTTCTCCACCAGAAGTTCTGCTAATCTCTAATGTTTCCCTCATGTCTGACCATACAAACTGAGGTTAATGTTGTTTAAAGGACAACTTGAACAAAGAAGCTTTCCTCAGGGAGGAGTACGTCAGTGAGACACTGAGCAACAGGACAGGATTTCTGTGTAAGTAAGCAATACGTTTACAATGCAACATAAATGTGCAATGCATGGTATGGAGTATGAAGTGAAGTGTTAAGGAGTGAAAATAGAATGAAAAAAAATTATGCTGTGGATTGTGTAATCTGTGTCTGGGTTTTTTTAAACGATTCTTCGGGTACATTAAAAGCAATGTCATCTGGTTTTTTTTCAGAAACACGCATATATATGTGACACAAAAGAAAAAAAAGAATAGGTCAGGTAGGGCTCTTTCCTTGAAGGGGTTGATGCTTACCATTCAGCAGGATCAGAATAGAAACAAACTTCCTAAGGAATCAGTTCTAAGAGATTCCCCAAGACTGCAGATTCTCCAGCGTGTGTGACATGTTCTCCCCACCACCACTGCCATTCACACCGTGGCTGGCCTGCAGCAGCAAAGAGAAGTTGGTATCCACTCCTTTTTGAGTGGCACTAAGTAAAAATCAGCTCAACGCAATGAATAAACACAAAGGAAAAATTGTTGCATGAGGGTTTTGCCTTAGTCTTCAGGCAGGAATTGGGAACACTCGAGAAAAGTGACAGCTCTCTGCAGGCTCCTGCCCCTGCCTGACCCCCAGAGTGCTGTTCTCTCTCAAGGACTCAAATTAGGTTACCAAGTGCTTCCTGCTCTCTGTCTTTGGTGCCTGCTCTGTCAGGAGCAATAGAGTCAGTGTCTGAGCACGCAGGAAAAACAAAGCCCACCTGGAAGGCAGTCTGACAAGGTATATGAAGGGCAGCAAGAAGGACTCCTACACATACACAAACAGCAAAAGAAAGACCGAGAAGATGAGGTGGGGGACCTGGAGACAAAAGACATGAAAAAGGCTGAGGTATTTGGTGCCTTCTTTTATCTCAGCTTTTGTTGGAAGGACCAGCCTTCAGGAATCTCTGGGCCCTAGAACCAGAAGAGAAGTCTGAACTAAGGAATATTTGCTCTTAGTGGAGGTTGATCAGGTTAGGAAGAACTTAAACCAGCTGGACACACACACGAGTTCCTGGGCCCTGACAGACGCACAGGAAAGACTCCTGAGAACTGGAAGAAAGTAAGTGTTGCTCCTATCTTCGGTGTGAGGATTCAGGGAAGAGCAGACCTGTTAGCCTCATCTCAAACCCTGAGAAGATCAGGGATGAACCCATTCCGGAGACCATCTCCATATGCATGGAAGGATGAGAAAGTGATCAATAATCAACGTGGTTTTACAAAGAGAAAAGTACATTTAACCAACCTGAAAGCCCCCTGTGATGAGATGATTGGCTTGGTAGATAAGGAGAGACCAGTGGGTATTGTTTATCTTGACTATAAGAAGGTCTTTGACACTTTCTTCCATAAGATCCTCATAAAGAAGTTGATGAGGTACAAACTAGATCAGCAGAGAGTGAGGTGGACTGAAAACTGCCTGAACTGTAAGGTTTAAAGTATTGTTGTCAGCATCACAAAGTTCAGCTGTACATCTAGTCCCTTGCAGTACATCCCAGGGGTTGCTACTGGGTCCAACACTGTTTAACATCTTTACCTGTTACCTGGACAGTAAGACTGAGTACACCCTTAGCAAGTTTGCCGGTGACATAAAACTGGGAGGAGTGGAGGATGTTTGTACCACTATCCAGATGGACCTGTGCAGGTTGGAACTTCTCATGAAATGCAAAGGGTAATCCCAAATCCTGCACATGGTGAGGAGTAATCCAAGGCACCAGTATATCCTAGAGGGCAACTGGCTGGAAAGCAGCTCTGCCAAGAAGGACTCAGTGCTCCTCCTCCTGGACAAAAAGTTGAGTAGCAATGTATTCTTGAAGAAAAGAAAGCCAAAAGTATCCTGGACTAGTCAGGGAAAGTCCTGGCAGCAGGTAGGAGGAGGGGGTCCTTTTTCTCCCTCTCCTAAGCAGAGGTGAGGCCACACCTCGAGTGCTGGTCCAGTATTGGGCTCCTCAGCACAAGACTAACAGTGGAGTAAATTCAGCAGAGGGGTACAAAAATGATAAAGAGTTAGGAACATCTGTCATTTGGGGAGAGGCTGGGACTGCTCAGTCAGGGAAGATCAGGGCAATCTGATCCATGTGGATAAATCCTTGCTGTGATGGAATGAAAAAGAACGTGCCAAGCTCTTGGCAGTGGTGGCCATTGACAGGGCTAAAAGCAGAAATTGAAACAGAGAAACACAGAGATTCCACTTAGATATAAGAAAAAAACTTATCTACTGCAAGGGTGAATGTACAGTGGAATTGGTAGCCCAGATAAATATAAGACTCCATCCTGATATACAAAACCTGACAAGACACAGTCCCAAGCAACTAAATTATAACTTCCCTGCCTCATCTGTGATTATCCTGCTTCCCTGCTTAGGAACCATCACACCACAATCAGCAATCCGTATTCTGTTTCGGGAAACAGGATATTATAAAGTGTCCAGCACAGAATGAAGAAAGGCTACCCTGTCTTTGAAAACTGGTCACAAAACGCCCAGGAGCTGTAGTGCGTGGTGACTAGAAAAGCTGTCAGCATCAACTAGTCCTGAAGCAGGGGTACGCATGATGGAGATAGCATGCTGGGGATGTCTTTTAGAGTTTAAAAGAAAAAATATTTAAAAAATAATATGAATACTAGAAAAATCACTTATCCTGTGAAAAGTCCTCAATTCACGGTCAATAAACAGGAAGTTGAGGAGGTTTGTGATGACATTTTTAGGGGAATAACTATGATCCCACAGGGAAAGAGAACAAGCAGATAGATGAATGCTTAAATATGCTATGCAGCATTGTAAGCTATGGCCTGTCATCACTGTGATAGTTGTGTTCAGGTTGATTATTCCCCTGGAATGCAAAAATCAATTCTAACTTGCAGACTATTATTTTGCACAGACTCACAGCATTGCAGATTTTGTTCTCTATTTTATATTCAGTCACTCTCAGGGGAGCAATCATAGGCCAAAAGGTAATTGGGAACAGTCACCAGTGAATTTACTGAACAAAACTTTCCTCAAATCCAGAAAGTGATTTCATTCTGCTAATTAGCCGTTTTTTGTGGAAACTGCTGATATAGCTAAAAGCTGGGGGAAGAGAGGGGAGAAGTGAAGATGTGTGCGTCATCACTCTCAATAAGCTATTCAAGAGAGGGAGAGGGAAAGACAGCAAGGTCTTAGCTAAGAGTTGTACAGTGCAGAGTAGTCTGTGTGCACACACAAGTGCCTGTGTGAGAGGAAGAGGCGATGAAGCTTTGGAGATCTTTAATCTGATAAAATTGTGCTTCAAACCTAGAGGAAGGTGACACTTTGGGTTGTTCTTCCCAGTAGAAACCAGGCAGCCTCATATAATTCATGCTCAGAGAGCAGGGAATTTCTCTATAATTAAAATAAGTCTGCCAAAAGAGCAGAACTATCATCAACAGGATCTTCATCTGACTTGCTTCATGCAGCTCTAAAACACAAGACTTTTGAAACAGTTGTTTGGGGTGGTTTTTAATGCAGTTTCATATTTTTCAAAATATTATCCCCTGCAATCAGCCTGGGTCTCCCTTTTTGCATAATTGGGCACTGTCTATTAATAAGTGCAAGCAAGCAAATGGGAAACAAATCCTGTAGTAACTAATAGCACTACAGAAAACCCTATGAGAAAATAATGGAATTCAGACTTGGATTTGGACGTGGTACCATATTCAAAACAAAGCAGGGAGGGGAAAGAAAAAGCCAATAAATCTTGATTAGTAGCTGGATCACTGACTGAGGCAAGGTATCTGCAAAGAAATTGCAGATAGTCATGAGAATAAAAATGATAACAAAATTGATGACTTATCTACGTCATTTAGGTATCTTTTAAATGCTTTGCCTTGGGAGATTTTTCCTTTTCTGACTGTGATTCAATAACCAGGAAATAAAACTTCAACATGATTCTGAACCCAAATTACAAGACTGCCAAACATCATGTACTAGTTTATACTTACTCAGAAGAAAGCAACACGTACAATATGAAATAATTTTCTCATCATTTCTCAAGTCTGGAAGTTTCTCAACTTAGGAGTCTCCTACTGGTGAATGTCAGGAAGAAAGAAAGTGGTGTTCTACTCCTATTATATCAGATAATTCTGCCTTTCCATTCTACAAACTCCTTTTGCACGTAAGTGATGCAAGAATTAAGTACCTCCAGTTCAATCTTAAATAGGTTCCTTCAAGGAGGTTTGAACTTCTTGAAAGAAATGCTGTGTTTTGAAAATAATGGACATGTATGAGAAATTCAGTAACGGTGTAATGAGGCCCGTGTTTTCCAACAGAAAAATTTTAAAACCTGGCAAAATGTTTAAAAATTTTGTGGATAACCAAAGATTGATCTAATAAAACAAAAACTCTCATACCTTATATTACTGATCCACTATCTCCTTTTTTCCTTTGGCAAATTAAACAAAAGACTCATGTTTTATCTACCAGGACTTTCAAGAGAGTGTTTGGGAACTCTGTTCTCTAGAACTGTACACTCATCACTTTTTTAATAGGAAAAAAAAGAAATTAGTAATGCCTTGATGCAATTAGTAGTTTCTTGATTTATAAGAAACACTGACAGTTTTCAAACACTATTAAGTAGTGGATGTTTGAAGAAGTGGTTGTTGTCAAAAGTGCTGCCAAATAGAGTCACACTGGAAAAGAAACAACATTTGATAGAAAGAAAATCCGGTGTCTGAAAGGTTAAAAAAACCCCACCAAACCACTCCTTTACCGCATTTTGACTCCTCTGTTATACCTGATATAGAAAAGCAAGGGTTTTTCAAAGGCTTTAAGCTTTAAACATTCACAGTAGCTTTGAATGTCCTCAGCAGCACCAGAAAAGAAGGATTCAATTTTCAAAGATAATTGTGTCAGATAACTGTCTCATCCCTTTTCAGAAACAATCTGATAAATACCTAATTACCAGCCAAGTGATTTCAGAGCCACACAGCTGGGCCTGAGAAAAGGCTACAGGGAATGACAAGGTCCCCTAAAGCCATCGAGAACAAGAGGTATTTGGTTTGTGAATTACTCATTTACTTAGCTGATAAAATGCATAGAAAGTCCCCAGAGACAACAAAATATTAATAAAATGTTGAAATAATAAATAGAACCAATAGTTAACCAGAGAAGTAAAATATTTTCAAATAACACAGAATTGCATACTACAGAACAACTACATTCTAAAATCCACAATGGTAATTATTCATGTCCTTAAAAACACCCGTTTTTCCAGAAAGCATTTTTACACTACTCAGACTAACCTTGTCTTTTCTTGATACATAATGCTGTATAACAGGAAAATTGCTTTACAGTAAATTTATATTTCAATTTTGTTATAAACTTGAAAAGCATTCTGATCTTAAACAATTATAGTCTTAGCTGTCAAACAAGATAGAATTTATAAATTTTCACCAGTGTTTAAGAACTCTCTCATTCTTCTTGAAAAAACTGGTAATACAGCAATCCCTTCTGAAAATACCAAGTTACTTCACTTTTAAGTTACATCCATGGATTAAAAAAACCCCGCAGGTGTATCATGTAGCACCTCAGATTTCAGTGAATCTTTTTAAAATCCACATTGTAGAAGCCAATCCTGTAATCTTGCTGAATTCCTTGTGCTTGTAGAGGTGTTGGCCCCTATTACATATCCTGAATGCTAGTGGATCAGAGAGCACGAAATATCAAAGTAATGATGTAGAGTTCAGAATCACAGATGGGAAGGAGAAGACTACTGATAATGCTTTTACAATATTAAGTTAACCAAGTTGTATATTCCTTAGGCTTTATGTGAAAATGCAACAGATCTGGGGTGGTGATCTCAAAAGTATGTATTTCTGACCAAATTCTGCTCCCAGATTAAAGCAAATTGACTGGAATTCTGGAAATGCAATGAAATGAGACTAGATCTATGCAATTCTGTAAATCTCACTCACATAATTTAAAAATGAGAACACAAAAAAAATCTTGCATATGTGTACCAGAGATGTGAGTCAATGGTTATTGAGAAACGTGAGGGATCAGACTGCCCAGGAGTGTACTGGAGTCACCATCCCTGGAAGTATTTAAAAGACACACTGATGTGGCACTTCGAGACATGTTTTAGAGGTGACCTTGGCAGCGCTGACTTAACAGACTGAGTCGGACTCAATCTTAAGTGTCTTTTACAATCTAAACAATTCTACGATTCTTTGACAAAGATTTAAACTAAGCTGCTTTGCCTTTACTCTGACACCTCACAGTAGTGATCACACAATCAACGGTGTGACAGTTTTCAAACCTGCTCCTCTCTGATTCTCAGCTAGTAAGTTCCAGCATTTCTGCACGTGTCATTATTCACCTTGCACATAAACATGAAATAAAGCTGTCTGGGAAGAGCTGACACTCCACACTCCGTTAGCATTTAAGGGCCAGCAGTCAGGCGTGCATATTCAGCAGGGCACGCAGCAAAAGGTCCTGGGGCTTTGCTTGTTTGAAAATTAGGACTTGACCTCAGGTCACAGCTTTGGCCTAACCACTGTTCTGAAACTCTTTAAATTATGGAAGTAAAATTCCTGGCTGAATTCTACCCCCCCAGCTACAACTGAGAAAACAGAGATCTGAGTGCAAATCACACAGTGCAAAGAAACACCTTCAATACATGGTGAAATCTTTGTGTTCATCTAGTTTCCAAATTTCTTAGGCTTCCATCTATCATGACAGGCAGGGGCATTAAATGCCTTCTCAAAAAATAAACTCCGTGAAATTAAAAAAAAAAAAATGGAATTCTAGACAAAGCAGGGACTGCTTTCTACTGCAAAGCTTTGAAACAATAAGCATTTTGGGACTGCGAGCTGCAGCTTCTGCAAAAAAAGGCTTGCTGGAATTATTTTCCACTTGAGATTCAACTTTGAGGGAAAGAAAAATAGCTTGGCTTTTGGCCTTAGCAGGAACAAGCGCAATTAGAAAGGATTTCCACAACTTGCTTCACCAACAAGCCTTCTCAGAGACAGAAATGTTCACCAGGATTCAAAGAATATTCAGCTCTCCCCTAGAGCACACTCATCCTTCTGGAGTCGCCAGTAAAGGTGAAGCTTAAACATTACAAGGACTTTCAACCTTGTCTGCTTCTTGGTTAAAGAGACTTCTGTGAAATGCTAACTCCTTGGGGGAAAGGAAGAAGATGCCAGCTTTCATGAAGCTATTGGAAGAGCGGCAGAATCCCTTTGAAACTGAGACTGATCTGATAAGGTCGTTGTGGTTGTTAACAGCAACTCTTTCCTCTGCTTCCTTGGAGGAGACTGTGGCATTTAGTGGTTGTCCAGGGCAGCCAGCAGCCGATCTATCATTGCAGGGCTGTGACTCTGAAAGCCCCATCCTGTCCATATCAAGCAGACAAAAGAGCCTCTGCCTGTAAATGAGGAGTATTAATGCCTCCTATTGTTTCTGGAACGGAAACTAGTAGCTTTTTGTTATGCCTCATACTTAAAGCAGACTTGGCCATCGCACTGATTTTGTTCCCACTGGCTGTTACATTAGGAGTCCAGAGAAACAAAAAGATTTAGAGTAATTGCATATCTACAGCTCCTGAGACTGTAAATCTTCGGGTCAAAGGTAAAAATCCTAAATGTCACCACTCCCAGCCCCAAGAGGAACGCAGGGAGGATGTAACCCTTACCTCTTCTGTCTGGTTAATGGGCTCATGCAAAATTCCACACTATCTCCAGGGCAGAGAGATGCAGAGAAGTAAAGTGGTGGGCCTAAAGTACTTGGGAGGGAATGAAAACAGAGATCTGGGATTACTTCAAAGAGAAAGTTTAGTGGATGAAGGAATCCTTCAGACACTTGCAGTCTTGCTATTTTTGTTTCAAACTCCTATGAAGAGAAGAGCCAACGGGGGGGGCACGGGGGACGGTGGGACCACAGACTACATATGCAAGAAAATCCTGTTCTGTAAACGCTAATAATCTCTCGAGGATGCTTTATGAAAGGGATTTGTTTAGTGTGTGTGCTGTCAACGACATATGAAAGGCTAAGGTATCACCAGCAAGCTCCTCCCAGGAATGGGCTTCCTGTTCTTAGAAGCAGGAGGAAAGAGAAAATCTGAGGCAAGACCTGAAAACTCATTTTTACTATTTCTATGGAACTGAAGCCTCAGACAAAATATATTTAAAAGCTACACTAAATTTGATCAAGAGCGGGATATGCAAAACAAGCTTCCTTCATAATCTAAACAGTAATTTGAAAATCAAGATTCTAAAAAGAGTATCATCCTCCTTTTCCCCCCATCCCTCTTCCTCTTTAGTTTTTTTCTTTTAAGAAAGTCCTTTCAGCATATTTCTACTAATCTCAGGGTCTATTGACTCAAGCTCTGGAACATAATTTAAGGGCTGAAGTTACCTGTTATAGAGCTAACAGTAGAAGAAAATTCAAATGGATAGACTGAGCATTCTGACTCTGGAAAATTTCCCCTGTGAGGATGGTCCCAGTTCATTAATTCTGTCTGTTAGAAAGACAAAAGCTGCTAGTGTCCATTAGTATATGAAATACAGTAAACAACAGGTTGCTTTTAAAGTTTTGTTTATAAGTAAAACTGTAAAAAAGTAAATTAAAAGGATAAAGCTAAAAATGTCCTGACCAGGAAAGCACAACAGATGTGCTGGAAAACAGATGGAAAAGACAGTGAAGGACTTATGTCTTAAAAATGCTATCCAATCTTATCAATTCTGTGCAAAACTTTAAATAACCTTTACATACAAGAACAAACAACCATGTGTGTCTCAACACCAAATTCTAGAGTTTCATCTACTTAGATAGCACATCAAACCAAAGCCTGGCATTAATTTTCACTCATATTTTCTCTCATCAACGCAATGCACTTTTCTGAGAGAAAACATTCAGCCAAACAAAAGGGATTTTATCAGGATATATTTAATATACTAAAAATTCAGATTAACTGGCTGTTATTTTGACAGGTCTGCAGTTCCTACCATGGATCCTCAGGCATTTTGCATCTGTCAGATGCATGATCAGATGCTCACACATGTATCATGCTCCCTATAAGTACAAGGGACACTGGCTAGAAACATATCTTAAAAGTTATGGATGTGCCTGACATAACTGGTGTGATCTTTCCTGATACAGGAACTGCTGTATAATCACTCTCATGTGGGCAAGAAAATACAGCATCATCTTGAACCACTGAATTCAGTCACATCAGCAGGAACTTGAAAACATAGACCAAGTAACTAAACTATGTCAGCTCCTAAACTTTCAGAGGCTAAAAGAGCTGAAAAGCTCAAGTTTTCCCAAGCTGGACAGAGACAGACAATTGGAAATATAGAGAGGTGGACAACTGATTTCCTAGCAGTAAACCACAGTGATGACACCAACCTTTAATGGAAAAATAACTAGTTAGGGGTAGAAAAAACAACTGAATCCTCAGTAATTGTATATTCATGACTTAAAAATCAGCTGTATTTCTGCATATTATTTAAATGGTTTTTGCAATCTCAGACTGCTAGAGGAGTGACTACACACACACAGGCATTGTGAAAGTGTAGTTTTAAAAAGGCTAAGAGCGATTCAAGAGAAGTATCACTGTCTTTGACTTCAGAAAATTATTTACTTTCATTGAAGCAGTTGTCTCTTTGAAAATACCTGAAATAAAGTGGCATTAATTTTCTAACAAACCCTATACTATTAGAAATAAGATGACAATGGAGAAAGAGAACAGTATCGTATACATTATCTCTGAACTGGAAACTGAAATGAAAAATGTTAATTTGATAATAAAGAAAATGATATATGCGCTCTTTTGTGCTACTGGCACTTTTGGAAAGCAATATTGTTTTTCTAGGACTCAAAGAAACGCAACATTAACTTAACTCAGCAGAAGAAAGTCACTGTAAAAAATGACTCAAGATATTTTTACCTCATTTACTCCTAGTTAAAATAAGAGTTTTATTCTAGTATTTCCATTGGCTTGGCTTTCCAACACCCACCCATTCCCTCCTTTCCTTTCAGGTAAGTCCATGTAGATGGGAGCTTTGCAGCACACTAATGCTGCCACCAGTGAGAAGACAGTGGATTAGATGTTCACATGGCTGCAGTGTAAGTTTGCTCACATTTTGAGCGTATGATTTATCACAGAGTCAAAAGAACTAATCAGTATTGATGAAGAGGTTCATAACATGCCTCAAAGTCACATTCCTAGCACACATTAAACTGATTCAGAGCTACCCTTCTCCAGTTATTTTCCTGTTAGTGAAAGAGAAATAAATTTATTTAAAATCCTTGCTCTCATCTACGCCAACCTGTATCACAACCATTCATTTCCATTCATTTCCTGATAAATGGATACTTAATTTGTTTTCAGCCCACCTTGGAGTATACCAATACCTTCAGTATGTATTGACAGACAAAAAGCAAATGTGTTGCATGTCACAAAAGACACGTCCTATAGAAAACAAAATATTCCTAAACTTTATCACTAGAAAAAAGTAACAGTTAATAATATTTTCTCAGAAAAATTAGAACGCAATATCATTTTTGTATGTGCTTATAGTATAAGACTGTGTCTTGCCCAGCAAGCACAAAAATTGAAACCTCTACTAATATATGATCACAATTAATAAATTCACTCCAGTAAATTATCTTTTAACCTCAAAGCAGTTCAAGAATTTTCATATCCGAAACAAAATATTTTAATTGTTCCCTGGTACTCTTCCCATTTCTTTCACGTCACCCCGTGTGCATACTTTTAGTTGTGTCTGTTTCACAGGTACCAGCATCTCAACTGTTGGTCAAACTTTGCTGACTGAGCTTTTACTGACATCATTACCATGGGATGATCTGCTCCTCAGCACAAAATCTACAACTATCCTGGTCTTTGCACAATAGTTTATATCTTTTATTTATAAACAGTTCCTCCTCCTCAATAACAACTTCAATAACTCAGTTTTCCCGTCCCAGCTGAGGCAAGGCTGCCATGAAAAACTGCTTCTCAGTTCCTCAAATGTCTCCCAGTTCCACAAAATCTCAGCTTATTCAGAGTACTCAAATAGCTCAAGAGCTAAGAACTGAAGTGCCAGCAGATGACAAATCAAAATCTCATTTTCATAAAACAAACACTACCTCTCCTGGCGTTTAAAGTTCGTCAGAACTGCCTTTGATGAAATAAGAAAGCTAAATTGAAGCCAAGGAGAAAGAGCATGCTAAACTATATTGTTATGCTCGTCAGTGGACCAACAAAAGTGCACAGTGGGACACATCCTAACATGTGTTTTGGAAGAAAACACCTTCATCAATACACTGGGAAAAATTTTGCCCTCATTAATGCCTACAAAAAGTAAGTCTCTGCTTCTCTCCTCCAGAAAAATCACCTTAGAAGATACTCTCACAGATAAAACATAACCAAACAAAATAATTCATGACTGACAAGTTGTTGACGTTCTTCAAAGCAATAGATGCTGCTCTACTATTGCAAGCAAGGAAGACTAAGACAAATAAAAATATAGGGCATGAGTAGAAATGACAGCAGGTTTGATTACAGTGAAAAATAAGAAAATCCTAAGCTCCTGATAAGTTGTTTGAAAATCAACATTCCTCGGTAAGAAAAAAAAAACCACCACAACCTGTTTCTCAAATAGCATTCAGAAAATCAAATTTCCCTGCAAAAACTTTTCCTTTTTAAATATTCAGACTCCAATCTTCAAAAGCCAATATTTATGAGACTCCCTCTTTTAGCAATTTGCTGCACTAATCTAAAATAGCATTGCTCACATTTACATATAAATTAAGCCAACTACATCATCGCATTCTTTAAGCAGTTTATTTACTGTGTACTTGGCAAAGCAGCTGTTTCAGGTTTCCATAAAATAGAAAATATCCTAGAGAAAAACATACATCTTCTTTCCACATGGAAAGAGAATAAACTGGACCGTATGCTCAGTGTGATACAGCAGATTCAGAATACAACATCAGAAGAAAGGAAGTAGAAAAACAACGCAGGAATGACATATTTTTACTTCTATTTAGTGCAACCTGTCAGCCTAACTGTGAGCCTAAACCACTAAATTCCACATATGAAGGTCAATCTGATCTGTTAGGCAAACATTCTGGCAATTTATTTTAGAGGATCACTGTCTCCATTCAAATATAAATCAAACCCTGTGTTGCAAGCAATAGAAGGTACAAGAACAACTTCTGGAGGCAGATCCAACTTTGAGTCACGAAACCTGCAGTAAACGCACCCTTTATTAAAAATATCTTGTCACTGTCAATGTTTTGAGGGTTTTTTTGTGTTTTTTGTGATTCTGATACAGGTTTAATAACAGTATTTACTAAACAGAATACACAAGCAGCTGTATTGACAAATCCCAGATTAACCTCTCCACTTCTGACCTTTCCTGTACCCAATCTCCTACCTCAGCTGTCTCACTGATACCTCGCCTAGCTAGCATGCCATCAGCTTAACATGGCCAAAATTGACCTCTTTGTCTTCCCACCAAAGCACTGCATCACCAGCACCCCCTGTCATTCAAGCCTGTAATAAAAATGTCATTTTTGTTTCACCTTTCCCTAGCCTTCCTAATCCAGATCATAAATAAATCTTTCTGCTGCTTCTCCTACACATTAAAGATAATTTTCTTCCTTTTTGCCTACACGGCTAAATGCTCACTTAAGCTCTTGGTTCTCATTTTGATTCATTTATTCTCAAGCTCCATTACATCTTATCAACCATTCCCTTTCAGCCTATTCTAAATGCAGGTTTTAGTTTTATCTCCATTTAGGTTTCATTGCAACGGGTAAAAATTCCAAAAGCATAAAACAGTCTAAAACCCAAAGATCCTTGAATCCATCTAGGATTCTAAATGAATATGGGGTATTTTTGTAAGCACTCATGCAGCTCAAGATGCAGATTATTATTAGACACATGAACATCCACAAAAGCTTCTCCTCCCGACAGTGGCACATAAGCCCCTAAGTATCTTGGAAATTGGACAATTTTACACTCTCATCCACTCTTGTAATCCTTCTGCCACCTTCTTACATTTCACACATCCATTTTTTTTTGGTATAACATCTTAATTTTATCCTTTTTTGCCTCATTTTCTTGCTTGGCATTTTAAATTATACTTTTTCTGTTACTATCTATTTTATATAGAGTTTTGCCACCTTGTCCCATAAATATCTAAAATTCCATTTCACATCATGCCTTTGGCAAAAAACACCTTCTGTGTACTTCCTCCTTAATGGCACACCTAACTCTAAGTAGCAGTTCACTAGTGCCAGCTCTTTAAGATGCTTAAAGCTACGATAGTAACAAGGCAAGGAACTATTCATATAAAGAATGCATGTGTACATAAACAACATATATCTGATGGCATATTGTCAATCTGCTTACTTTACATTCTAATCCATGTCATTTTTGTGTTGTACCACGAGACTGAGTCCTCACTGGGAACAACAAATCATCTGCTTATACATATATTGAACCCATAACTCCCAATAATTCATGCACAGAGACTATATAGAAAATTATCAAACATTTGACACTAAAATTTTAAAGCCAACCATACAGAAGTATACACGAACAGTACTTCATTCCTTCCTGATTTTTTCTGCCTGGGACTGCCCCCTCTCATACATTACAGTAAAATTTTGCTGAATTTACTATTAGAAATTTTGGAGAGCAAATGAACAACAAAAAAAGAAAGTGTTAAAGTAGAGAGAAGTATTTTTATGTGTTAGCCAGAGAAAACTCATGAGGGTCCTGCAGTGTGCCCTGGGGCAGCAGCAGATTAACAACAGTTGTTCACAGCTGACTCAAATAACAAAGTCAACCAGAACCTGTTGATGTTCCAACTGGCTGTTCTGAGTTCATGTGCTGAATGTCACAGAGGGATA
This sequence comes from Rhagologus leucostigma, assembly GCA_013397725.1. NCBI lineage: Eukaryota > Metazoa > Chordata > Aves > Passeriformes > Rhagologus > Rhagologus leucostigma. Next base: position 277,464 of record VZTD01000208.1, read on the forward strand.
TTTCTTCACTATGAAAGACACCAGGCCCTGTGTTCTGCTGAAGTGGCAATTGGTGACAGGACTGGTGATCAGTGGCCCATGGCCTTCAGCCAGCATCCATCCCTTCCAGAGTGGAAGACTGAATCCCTAGGAACGGTACGGTTTAGAAGTTCTGTTAAAAATTTTGTCCCTGGAGTCCAAATAAACACAAACCACCCATGACATCAAAATTCCAGCAGCAGTTTCTCCTGTTTGGTGGCCTGTCCTGTTCCCTCTGCCCCGATCTAGCATCGTTGCTAGGTTTTGTTTTCAGTGGGTCAAAGTCTCTACCCTTGTAAAAAAAGACCACCCCCAAGCTGTTTGCTTATTTCTGGTGATGTTATAATTCCTACAAGCATCCATCCATCCAGCCACTTCCTTTTTATTGGATAAGGCTTCCACTCAATCTATGGTTTAGCTTCACAAATGCTGCAGGGAGCATGAAGGGCATAATCAGAGTAGACAGCCATGACTGTGGAAGAGGAAGGAAGGAATTGCTTCTACTGGCATTTGTGCCAAACTAAATGACTGTATGACCATGGCTTTAGACCACGAAAAAATCACAACTCTAACTTGTCAGATATTCTTCATAACAAATCTCTACCTTATGGATGAATTTTTGAGGCATACATATGCAAAAAAGCACAGCACAACAACAAAAAAAAAACATGGAAAAGGTATTTAACAGCCTTCACAGGTAAGCTTTATACATAATTAAATTACTCAAGAAAAAATGCAGAGTTATTTTCTACCCACGACAGAAAATACATATTATCTTCTATTTATAAATTCATTTCACAGCTATAAAATAAAGGAATATTTAATTATTCTAATCAAAATATCAGAGCTTCTTATTTAGTAAACACTGTTGCATTTTTATGGCTGTTGCTATTAGAATGTTTTTGATAAACACTAAATGTGACAGCAAAAACTATCATGTCTATTTTATAAAAAGAATTCTACCCTAAAGCCTGTATAAATTCATCCCATAAAATACCTGGAATTTTTCCTTCAAAGAGGTACTAAAACTTCCCCCTTTAATTCATTAGTTTTCATTCAACTTTGATCGCTGCTATAAAATGCTATTCCTTTTTTATGATACCATGATCAGGTTTTTTGGCTTACCGCAAAGAAAGAGAACATCAATCATTTGTATTATTCTATCATGATCAGTGTTCAGGCGGGAATGCTCAAGTAATTTTACTAAATCATGCATTACCTACAGCCTTCAGTTAAAGAAAAACAAACCACTGAATCCAAAACTCCAGCTAGCAAAGAAACATGAATTGCCCTTTTCTATATGTATTATTAGCAATCCTGTACAAACAAAAGTCTAATACTGAAGCCAAAAATGATAATAAAAAAATTAGGTACATTTAGGGGTGAAGCACTAAGAAATTTCTGGCAGAAATGTTAATTCAGCACATTTAATGGTAGAATAAAGTGGCCAGCACAAGTATTAATCACCTGATATTATCTTTTATATAACAGCACGTACTCCTCTCCCTTTAATTGTTGCTAGCTGAAATGGCATTTGAGCTGAGTAGAGACATGAGGATCAAGGTCATAATGATATACAACCAGAACTGCTTTGCCAGGTGTTCTGCTGAGTATATCTTGGCTGTGACTGTCAAGGCCCTGCTTCTGCTAAAAGCTGTAATCAAGACATCCAGAGAGTAAAAGATATAAAAATGACCTCCAGTCTAAGAGGCATGTCCCAGCTTCTCATGAAAAAACATTTGTAACCAAGAATGAATATGACCAAGAATGTGTTTTCCTTCTGTCTCATGGCAGGAGTAACCGTGAGCACAAGACGCTTTTCCACATGGGAGTAGGTGTTGGGGTGACTTTATGCTGTTGTATCCCCTCTCGCCGCTCTATGCCCAGAAATGAATCCTGTGCCTTTCTGTGCCTTTAAAACTGGGTGCGAGAGAAAGAAAAAAAAGCCAGATGAACTTTTCAAAGCAGTTTGTGCTCCAAGGACACAGGGATAGCTGCTGCAGCTGCTGCTGCTGTAGAGTGGAGGAAAGCACCTTCCGACTTTTCCCAGCTCTTGGCTCCTTTTCTCAGAAGAGAGAGACAGAGAGTTAAACTCCTTTGTTTCCCTGGGACTTTGGTTTCTTCTTCTTCTCTTCTGGAACTGTCCAGAACCCCAGAACATCAGAACCTCACCAGGCGACCTTACACCGACCCGGAGGGGGGGCCCCCCATGCTGAGCTCCAGCTCTGGGGAGGAGAGAGACCACACCCAGAAAGGACTCTAAAATCTTCCCAGGTTTCTCTCCACAGCAAGAGGTTTTATTATTTAGCATTATTATTCTTTTCCTGTGTGTTTGTTAAATAAATAGTTTTTTCCTTCACTGTCCTCCGAGGAATTTTTTTCTGAACCTGGTGGGTGAAGGTTGGCTGTAACTGCCTTCTAAGAGAGGACATTTAAATTCGGACGTTCCTCTGAATTTTGTCTCAAACAGGGACAGAGTATCACTACTAACAACTCACTCATAAAGATATTCCTCATGCTAGACTTCATACATTCTTACATCAGTCCAGAAGTTTGGAGACTTCCTTCATATTCCTCCTTCTATGTTTCGGTGAATGTAGTTCCCACAAATGCTGCTGGATACTCAGCCCTGCATATGACTTTGTTACCTTGTCCTGTATAATGACAAAAAGCACTACAAATACTGCCAGTAACATTCACCAGCTTATTTCCACTGGGTCCCAAACTTTAGCTGCAAGTCTGTGGGAGTAAAACTATGGACTTTTCTGCATATGCCTTGGATGTGCATTTTTGTTAAACTTAATCATCTTCTAGCTCTCAAAATTAAAATGGAGACTTGAAAGCATGCCTCTGCATTCAAAACATGTTATTGAAGAGACAGAAGGGGTTAAAGCCAGGGAAAAGGAATGTTTTAGACTATATCTCTAGACAAGTAAAAACAATATAATTAAACACGTTTATCCTCTTGCTTGCAAAGACATGCTGTGTTAACAAATTTATGAAAATGCAAGAAACTCATGAGTAGAGAAAACGGCCAATTAGTTGCCCACATATTTAAAAGAGGATGAGGGAGGAAACAATCTGACTTCAACCCCTGGAGACATAGAAATCTCTGCGTCTGAAAAACACATTTGCCTGGGGATTTGGGCTGGGAAAGATCCAATCTTGTAAAAGCGGAAAAATACATCCCCAACTTATACTACATACCCCTGCCTCTAAGGAGCACCTTCTAACAGGAAAGCCATGGCACTGTTCAGTTTTGGTGATACTTGGATTGGTATTACAGGAATATTTGCTAGAGCAGCACTCTTCCGTATTTTTTGTGGGCTACGTGCGCAGAGCGCCTTTAATCCCTATTTCCACCCAAGCCATTTGGCTCAGGATGGCTCACATCCACACTGCTCTGTGCAACCTCTCCCTGGTTGCAGTTACACCACACGGACTTCCCAATAATCTCTGGATTGCTCCCTACAGCACAGATATTCAGGCATTGGCATCTTTAGCACATTTGCATAAAGCACATCTGTAACTGCTCAACAACCACTGGATTTGTCTAGGGATGCTTCTGCCGTATCACACAGGGGGCAGGGAGTGATGCGGCGCCACTGAATGAAGATGATCCAGGGCACAGGTGTCCAGAACAAAAAACAGGGATGCCACCTGAACCACAAAATCAGGAGGAGTAGTTGGGAACATACTGAATCTGTTTATCAGACCTGGACAGATGTCTAACACAAACTACAGTAACAATGCAAAGTGATTGATATGTTGGCCCATCTTACAAGTCCTATTTGTTTTCCAAAAGGCATGTCAAATACTGAATCAACCTCTAGAAGACATTATTCTTGTTCTAGACATTCTAAATTGAAAAGGGATCAAGGTGTTGAGTTTTGTTTTAACAAACACAATAAAAATGAAAACCTACATGCAACATTTATCTTCTCAGAAGCTTTTAAATGCTCTCCACATGATGCAGGGCAAACTTCAAGTCCCAAGGTGGGGAGACACTACAGCAATTGACTGTAGGAAAAATTTTTTTAAAGTTCCCTAGAAAAAGTAGGCCTGTTTTTCAATTATGGTTGGCATTGTCAATACTAAATTACTTGCAAATTCCATCAAGAATCAGTCATTTTTTTCTCCTCAGTGTGTTCACATATTCCCCTAGTGAAATGGCTAATCCTTGCTGAGACTGGGTACTTATCTGGTGGTAAGGGTAGCAAATGAAAATCAAGTTACCAAAATACCTCAAGAGATTGTATAAGGTTCTACAACTAGTCACAGAGTAAGCAAAGCAGCATTTTGTAGATGCAACTCAAATGCTAGCATGGGTAAAAATTCTTCCTATTTATTTCAATATTTATATGTTAACTCTCCATAATTCAGTGGAAAAAAAGAAAAAGAAACAAATGTCATAAACATAAGTAAGTGGAAATTCTTACCTAATTTTTTCTGTACCGTCACCTATTGGACATTTGCAGGGAAAGTTCCAAAGCACACCTTGCATATCACTGGTCCCTATATTTGTTATTTATTTGTGCACATGTTCCTGCATGCAGGATAAGATTTCCAGGTAGTTAGGAGCTCAGATAGTTAAGGGTCAAAAGTTTAAGCATGCAACCCCAACCATGCCACACTTTAGGGCTGCCAGCGTTGTCCCTACTTGAGGGGACCCCTGGCCCAGCGGGTTGCATTTCCTCTTCTAGGCAGCACCATCCACTTCCCTCTGCTGGGCTTTGTATTGGCATTTGCATTACACTGTGCTTAGCACAGGAGGGAAATAAGACCCAAAAAAATAGTTATAGACATCTGGACCTCTCTGCCCCCACAGAAAGGCTTGGTTCACCTGCTGCTTTTGGACACATCCCTCCCATATTTTTCTTGAAGGAGTTTGAGACAGGTGGACTGACTCTCCCCCTTCCTCTGCGGCCTTCCTCAGTTTATTATGTGGGCACGGCATATTCTGGCAAAACAATTAGAGCCTTACTAGTACAATGCTGGGCAGAAGAAGTAGGCAAAACTTTCTCACCTGCCTACTGAATTCTAAAAACTTGCCTCCGGATTAAGAGAAGATCTTTATTTTAATATCCATGAAATAGAACAAAGTGTCAAGAACTTTGAAGTTAGTCCTGACTCGAGCAGGAGGTTGAACTGGATGCCAAGTACTGAAGTTTGAACATCATCTTATGTGCATATGTTCCAACTACAAAGGCATGGGGAAACAATCTCGCTTTTCCTCATGGCTGCAGCTCATTAATCCCTATTCTCTGCTTGTCACCTGACCAAAAAGAAGATACTTAGCAGTTTCCAGTTTTCAAGTTCTACTGTCTGAGAAACAGAAGACAAAAGGCATGTACTTTAGAGTGTCTGAAGAAGATTATCTTCCTCAACAGACATTCTACACTGCAACATTAATACATACAATTCTGATGTAAAGCCATTTACATAATTTCATATTACTTTACCTGAGCCTTCTCCTAAAGTTCTGGTACTGTATGTGCAATTGCTATCTGAGGTTGGTAGATTTATAATCTAATCGTATAAATTTCAACATTTTAATAGGAATAGTTGGAATCTGAAATGGCTTACAGTTGAGTTGAAAGTACACAACCTTTTGACCAAAGAAACTTGCTAAAATTATTTTAAGAAATATAGTAATCTTATTTTGGTCTTCCTATTTTGACTTGGTTTAAATATACAGTAATTACTATTCTAGAACTAGGATTATATCCTGTATATATGAGGAGTAGTTGCTACTTAACTCATGGGAAAAGAGCTCGTGAGTACAAAGACTGTTCCACATTTGCTCTTGAAAGAATAAGAATACTAATGCGTTGAAAAACGGATGTTTTAAATAGAGGAGAGAGACAGCCTCAACAAAGGGTATGAGATGCTAGAAAGCAGTAGTCAGAGTAACTGTGGTCTCATCACTTCCCACATTTCTAAAAAGAACTACTTTCAGAAATAATTTTTGCTGCAATATCCGTAGATGTTGCTTTATAGTACTGCACTCTTGCTAGATGGCCAATAGGTCACACACACCTAGGAGTGACTCTGCATCCACTAAGAATAACTGTACATAAAGCTCATTTATCACGCCTTGGTAAAAGGCAGGTCTTCCAGCCTGCTCTTATTTCTCTTTTCAATCATGTTAACAAAAAAAGCCCCAAACCACACCACAGTCCTCAACCTGTATGGACTGGATACAACTGCATAAAAAATTTGCTGAATCTCCCTCTTTATCAGTCCGCATTTATGCAGATGTCCATGCTTTATTTGCATATCTCTGTTTCCAGTAGTAACTTTGGCACTGGAGAGTTTTCTATTAAGGAAAGCAGTGCTGATTGATTGCTGCCAGCTCCCCCCACTGCTCCCCATGCCAAGCCCCTCACAATGGGCTCATTGCTTCCTTCCATCACCTTAGCCTGAATGCCTGAAGCAATGCATCCGTATCTAAGCTTCAGATCAGGTTTTCAAGGAGCAAAGGACCTAATTAAATCAACTGGAAAAGTAGTTTAATCAATAGCAAGCTATAAACTCCCATCTTTGTTTTATCTATAAAAACATAAATTACAAAAGAAAAGTTGAATGCAGCAAAAGAGATTGAGAGAAGCACTATCCAATCTACACTATCCAATGCTTTCATTACATTAAGCCTCAAACTATTAAAAAGAATAGCTTGAATTTCAATCAGGAAATGCAAGATTCATTGTATGCTGTGATTGAGGTAGGTGAAAAAGTATAATTTTTTCCCTGTTTCCATTTTATTTCAGCTTGCAGTTTCTGCTCTTTAACAAACCTTTCCTTCAGCTATTCAAGGTACAAAATTCTTTTCAATTTCCAGAAGTGTTAACCATATGCAATGTCTTTGCCCATTTGATTTGGAATGCAACATAATAGATACATATTCTGGTCAAATATATCTTCATTATTCACAGTTTTCATAGCACTTTTTTAAAATACTTTGTGCGGTGTGTTATCTACACAGCACATGGCCTTTTCTGTGCTGTTAAAAGGGACTTTGGCCATCCAGGCAGACTTGATAACCAGTAGTACCTCTGTGGTTTCCTCTTTTCATGAAAGTTGTCAGGTTTTCTGCCCTGTTCACATTGTTCTTACCATCTATGCCTTCATAGGCTGGAGGCTCTTTTGCTGTTTTCATGATGCTGTGTTTGTAAGTTCCTGTTCTAGACTCCACCAGGCTGAAGCAATGGTGAGCTTCAGCCACCATCTTTACTCAGTAAAATCTCTTGCTAATGTTTTTAGGCAAATAGAAGAATGAAATTATGTCAGGCTTACAACAGATAAAGAGAAGAAATAATTTAAATCTTCAGTACATGAACAATTAGGCCCATGGCAAAAAATTTTCACTTCTGCAAGACAAATTGGAAAAAGGCACATCTGAAACACGCCTTCCACCCCCAACTGGTAGCTATGAAAAATAACTGATACACCTGCAAACTGCTTCACTTTGCACATAAAGAGTTGAAATTAATTCTTTTGCTGTTTTCTTTCTTTGACAAGCTTGAACTAAAAAGAAAATTTGCACTTTTGATGAAAATGGTGAAAAAACCAGAAGGGTAAATTTAAAAAATATACAGCATGTAGTCACTTGTGCTGTTTTCAAGTTACAGTAAACAACAAATCAGCAATTCCATCAGGTGCCAGTATATCAGACTGATCACATTGTAAAGACCTGAGCTTGCATCTTGAAAATTTAATCACCAGTAAAATCAGAGAGGCACTTTAAACAAGCAGACTTATTGTTGGGTGTTCTTTGTTTTGTCTCTCATCTTTAGGTAGAAATGTCTGTGGAAAGGAAACTTTTCTATATACTGATTATCAGCTATTTTCACTTTGGATCCTATTGGTAATTAAACCTTGGGTCACTTACAAATTGTAAGAAAATAATTGTTACATGCCTACACTGAGAATCTAGTTTGTATATTCAGTTTGAAAGCTGCAGTCATTTTTAAGGAAGTAATACTTTAGTCTTTTGAGCCAAAGACATTAACAGGGAGATCCTTCCAAGCATATGTCCCTAGAAAAATAAAATTAACTAAATGGCAAAAGTGTTAAAGCCACATTAAGAGGTGTTTGAGGAGCAGAAAAAAAGCCTAAAATTCTCATTATATGCAGAAAAACATGCTACTTCAAAATAAACACTTCATGATGGTAGTTCAAGAAAATGCCAAGAGACTACGACTGTTGACATTTATATAAACAATTAAATGTGATTAATGAAAGGCAGCATAGCTAAATCAAATCTAGTTTATGCTCACTAATTTCCAAGTTCTGATAATGTATTGGCTGCATTTTTTATTTTGATGAAGTAAGTTTTTAATGTCTGTTGTTAACTCCTGTTAAACGACCAGGTTTCTACCACATCTGGCTTCTAATTACACATAAAGAGCAGCTGCTGAGATGTGCTCTACCATTTGAGACAGGAGATGTCACTTTTGCTTACAAACATATCAGTTCTATGCATCATTTATGTTTTGTAACAGCCAAAACTTCTTCAAAATTACATTTCCCTATTCCTAGCAGCTGGGTTGGGCTTGTATTAATCTGAAGAGCCTTTACAAGATGCATCAAAGAGCAAAATGAACCTACATGGATCTACTCCTTCTGGAGTACCATTCTGAACCTCACAAAACACTGAACACTTACAAGGCCTGCTGAAGTAAACAGGATGTACAGATGCTTGGCAGTGCAAGAAACTGATAAAGTAAACTAATTTAAAACAAATGTAAAGGCTTAAAGCAAATTTTAACCCATTTAATATTTCTATGGTTTGAGAAATGGAACAGAGACACTCAAGCTCCCAAATGACATGGAAAAATGACAGTATTTTTCACTTTTTATTTTAAAAAAAGAATGCTGCACGTAGAAATTTTAATCTTATCTTTCCAAATCAAAAACCAGAAAATAGACCAGAACTGTAACATTGGTGATGTGTGCGTAAGTATTTCCTTGGTTTGCTTTGCCCCATTTGGGTAATATTTGACTTGAGTATTTTTGCACAATTTTTTTGGATGGAAAAATTAAAAAAAAAAGATTATGCCTCATTCTAATGTTTTATCACTTATAGCCAGACCTATCTTCCAGGGTTTTTGTTTCATTGCCTTTTTTTAATCTTCCAGAATCAAGTCCATGAATTTTACTGCCCTCAAACAGTTCTGAAATTTTCTGATTGTGAAAATCTAAGTCCATAAATCCCAATGTAATTGTGCTTCTGTGGTCAACTGATGCCGCATATAATATAGACACACATTCAACTTACTATTTGAAACATTGCAAAGTAAAAATACAGTTATTTGTTGTTATAATCACAGTATTTAAATAAATACTACACCTGCTTAAGCATGTTGTTCTTAACTTTAATTTGTACACACAATTGTGTAACCTAAGAATTTCGGAAGTTACAGCTTGGAACTGACACCATCACCTCAGGATTATGAATTCAAAGTAAATATTTTTGTTTGCTTTTCAAATTGTTAAAGTTTTAATCTGTATTTCAAAATTAATATGGAATTTTTACTCCATATTTACTCATTAAAAACATCCAGTAAAGCTTAGTTACACAGAGGTCTATGCTGTCTGTTTGCTATCCTCGATCAATTACCACGTAACTCAACACTGCAAATGGCAGGTGGAGGTGATACCTCTCCCTTTCTCACAGTGGCTTTCAAATATCCTTCAACTTTGTCTCATACAGCAGTATTTAAAGAATGAGAAAGTTCAAGTGTTCCTTACATTTTATATTGTAATACTCCCCTTCAGTGTCTGCAAGTGTGAAACAACTGATTAATATCCCTGTGTAAATTATGATTGTTTGTAGGATGTCAACATTTGGATGGGTAGAAGCCAGAGAAACTAGATTGTGACAATTTTTCCATTTCTCATGGATTATGGAACAGCTGTCAGATGGTAACAGTTTACACTATTAAGCTAGTCTGCATTTGAACTGGTGACCTAGGAGTGAAATATTCTCTCTCTCATGATCGTTCATTCTCTCATTAACAAGGCCCCTGAGTCTTGCTTTCCACTGAATAGTTCTTCCTTTTTTTCTTCTTTTCCTTTTTTTCCCCCACCCCAAGTCAAATGTATTTTCCTGATTATCCAGTAGGATCACTCCAACTGGTGCATCTCTTTCAGACACCCAGGGACAGAACAACTGCTGGAGAGACTTAAAATGGAAAAGATAAAAGACAATGAAGAATATGTACATTGTACCACATAGGTGGGATACAGACTGCAAATAATCTGAAGACTAAAATTCAAAATGAAGGCAAGGATGTAAAGCATAATGCTGCATTTTTATAGATGTACCTATCCACACACCCACACTGCCTATGCCACGTTTGTCAGCACTGAGACTGAACAAGAAAAGCAGAGTTCATCCTGATGGAAAAACGCTGAGTTCAAAGAAGCTATATATCAATATATCTGCCAAAATGCCACAGTGGATGAACAACCTGTCCTAGACATATCACACATTCTTGCTTTCCAAGTCCTGTAACATTATTAACAAGCTGGTACCTCTTAAAGATTCAACAAACTCCTGCAGGATTTTACTGAACATACCCTGAGGCAATGGATATTGTAGAACTATAAAAATCACAGAAAGATATACCAGAAAGAAAAAAACCCACAACCCCACTATCAAAAGACACAAAACTGTCAAAGTGACTATATATTTATGCAGAAAACTAGAAACATAAAAGAGGAATAGGTAGCAACCACTTAATCCTCTAAGCAGTGAAGAGTAGATGACAGCCAAACACAGAGGAGCAAGGAGCATAAAAATAAACTATCATTAAGAGAGGACATAAGGATAACAGGCACTTAGTAGACCCAAATCACAACTATGTTTTCATTCATCCTTCTTATCATAATGGACTACTAGGAAAGTGGAACGGCAAAATGGGAAGGCAGACTCACAGAAGTTACCTATATTTAAAAGACTAGGCATAGCTAATTCCATGGATGTGCAAGATCATATAGGATTTACCAGTAGAGCAATAACACAATAGTAGGCTAGAAATTCTAAAACACACAGTTGTCAATATTTTTTTACAAAAATAAATGAAATAAGTAAGTGGTTAGTGGCTTCTGTTATTTTGTACAGCCAGATTTTGCAAAGAAGTACAAAAAGAAGTTCCAAACCAATATATAACAACTACATATATAAATATATACTTATGTCATTCAGCAAAGGGTCTGACCTGAGGCATCTTTTTCAGTCAATTAGGCAATTAAAATTAAATCTGGACACTCTTACAAGTGAAGGTGCCACTTCATGTTTCAACATTTAATTTAAAAAGGAATTCTAAGTATTGTGGTTTTTCTGCAAGCTAGGGGTTAAATTACTCTCTCCTGTGTTTGAACCATAACCAAAAAGCATTTTATGAGTGCAATAATGCACTTCAATAAACGGAGCTCACAATGGATACTCACTTTTCTCTGGGGAATGAAGAAAACTTGTGTTCTCTTTCTGCCTCACAACACATTGGCAGTCTAAGGTATCCTTTGAAGGCACACAGCCCGTTGTATATTACTGGATATATTTCACTTATATAGATGCAGGAAGCAGTTCAGTACAGCCCCTCACCTAAGGTCTAACTATTCTCATCTCTCCAAATGTTACCTTTCTTACTTGTGCAGAAACTAACATATTATTTCTTAACTCCATCTGAGTTCCCATTTCAATTTGGGGAAAAAAATTGTGAGGTAATCACAGAAAAGGGCCTCAAAGTTAAACCCCATATATTTAAATTCTCTTTTTTATACTACAATAGCCATTCTATTACCATAATAATAGACATATGAATATAAATAAATGCTTCACTTCATTTTCGTCAGCATTTGCAGAAAATAATATGACAGAGAGCAGGTCTCCAGGGACTAATCTGACGTTATTGAACAACCTCTTTGCCTAGGATGTGCCTGTAGCTGCCTTGCTACAGACAGAGTACACAAAGGAAGATCTACTGTTGGCTTTTGAATGGAAGTCTCAGAGAATGATCCCTGCTACACAAATAACTCGCTAATGGGAATGCAAATAGTGTCACCTGTATAGAGCAAAATTAAAAAAACCCGAAGCAAGAAAATCCCAACAATTTAGCACTCAGATAAATATTTTCTAGAGAACATTTCTCTGAAGGGACCCTTGTGAAGACTCTTTCTGCATGCACCTCAAGGAGCAACAGCTGAGATCTCCCATCTAAAATTTATATTAAAATTTTATCATTCTATTTCAAAAGCAATTAAATAAAAGAGAGGTTTTTAGCTTCAGAGGCCATAAAACTTAACAATAATGAAATGTACCCTAAAATATAAGAGTATAGTATCAGGTATTACATTAGTTACATACAACTCACACCAAACTAATTTCTGAAAATTTAGTAGCAACCTGCATGTGGTGAAACTACCAAACTCATTTTAAACAATTTTTTTTAATGGAAGTGCACCATCTATTATAGACCAGTTTAAAGGTTCAAGAAACCTGCTGCAAAAGGATTTCCAGTATTCCAGCTGCAGAATATCCTACACTGTTCATGAGGAGTGGTGCTGCAGGAAAAAGCTGGTTACCACTTTGAACTGCAGAGGGAAAAGAAGGGATGTGGGGGCAAATCAAGCCTCGCAGTGGGGCTCCTTTAAGGATAGACTCCTGCTGGTCCAGGGCACATTGGATAGCACCTCATACCCCAAGAAAAGTCAGGAAGGTCAGAGTCGTTATTCATAGCAGAAGGCTACTAAAGTAAAGATTTAGAAGGTCATTAGAGATCATTTAAACAATAGCCTTTAGTTTATTCAGCAAAATAAGGGGCACTCTCATTTCCACACATAATCACTTGGAGACAGATACAGCCCTGCAGTTCACAAGTTAAAAATAACTTTTAATTTTTTTTTTTAATGAAATGTGGCCAGTTACCTGCTTTTTATATTTGGCATTTCATGTGCACTTGAATGTCGAAAATCCACAAATTTCCAATTCTTATAATGTCCCATGAGGGGAAAAAAAATAAATTTAACTACCTACAGTATTAACAGCTTGACCCATAAATTTGTTTAAAATTAACATGGCAGGAGCCATCCCCAAAAAACCTATGGATCATATGGCACACCTGAGGCTGCCTAGATAGAACTATAAGACAAAGGTTCCATGCAAAATTCCCCTGAATTAATGAAGTTAAAGTAAAATCACAGCTCTGAAGGGAGTATTTTTTTGACTTTTCAAAAATTATTAATAACTTGATATGAAGAATTCATTTAAAGTCATAATGTCAGAGCTGAATTTTTACATTGTTCGACTGCTGATCTTTAATAGCTTTTTAGATGTGCATCAATTGAGGATGAAGTTAGAAAGAAATAAAAAGCCAACTAGAAAGTTACATGGCTGTATAAAATGACAGTATAAGAAAGCCATTTTGTGAATATATTAGGCCTGACCTCAGGCTGGTGGAAATCCACAAAGCTTCGTTTTACACCAGCTGAGAATCTGACCTATTGAATTTAAGGTGACATTTCCCATCAATCTTTTATTTTTTTCACATTTTCTATGTATTGTATGAACCAATATGAACTAAATCTATTAGCTGCTGGATGCAAGAGTCGGCATGATGACATTAGTAATAATAAGGACCAAGTTCAGCTCTTTCTTTCCTTTTTTCCTCCTTTGGCATAATTTACAGTTCTCTTTCAGAACCTGATAATTTTTCTTGGCACCATTCAGGCTACCTTGTCTTATTTCAATAAGTAAAAGAAAATTAAAGTGGGGCATGCAGAAGGAAAGTTAGAGATTAAGGATAAATTGAAGATGCTCTAAAGCAGTAAAAATAAATTGATTTTTATTGCTATGAAACCACCTGTAATAAGCTGCTTCAGCAATCTTGTACCATGTGATAGAAGCCTGACCTGCCCACACATCAAAGCCCGGGTGGTGAAGTTCACTGCAAAGCCACTTCTCAGCCGAGGTCCATCCTTTTCACAGGTGGGAGGAGAAAGTTGGGAGGCCTGGCCCCTGCCTGCAGCATTCCTACTCATGCAGTTAGGCCGGTATAGAATTTGTACTCTCTTGGAAGAGAAAAAGACAAACATGAAATTACCTGCATTTAGATTTTACTTTTACTTCCCAAGAGCATTGGAGACGCTGCCTTTTATTTGAGGTGAATAATGGGACAACCATCATATGTAGGAAGATCTCAGATGTGGAATACAGGGGTATAAAAAGAAGAGAGTAACAAGGAAAAGAAGACAGTATAAGAAAATTAAATGTGAACTGCTGATGAAGAACAGAATCAACATAGTAAGAAAAACAACCTTCTGCAGTGGGGTACAATCAGTACTCATTTATTCTACAGTAAAAAGTTCAGTCTACAATGGCTGGGCAGCCCGTGGCTTTGCAGCAGTACAGTGCCACATCTGGAAAGCTGAAGCTGATGAAATGGAAATAATCTTACTAACTAACAAACTGCAGTAAGAGAACCTGTAGTTAATCCTTGCATTGTGCCACTGGATATTACTCCATGCCATTAATTTGACAGCGCATCTACATTTTGGTGCACTCAAAGCTGCAAAATACTTTGAATATATCACAGAATGTGGTAGAGGGAAGTAGGAGATTGTGGCAGCTGCGAAGGAAGCAGTTTGGATATAGCGTTTGGGAGCAAATTAACAAATAATACAAAGTGCTAATTGATCATTGAGAATGCACTCTCATGTCAAGAATCTTGGCTAGTAAGCAAAGCTGATGAGGGTATAAAACCAATCTTACTTGGCTGTAGCTCTCGGGCTTCCAACATCTGTTACAAATAAATTGACCCTGCTTTCTGATGAAGTTTATCCTCTTACCCTCAAGAGCACTCCAAAAATGGTCTTTGAATGTAGGAAAATAAAGTACAAGTTCTTGAACCTTCTACATCCCAGTCTCAACCTGTGAGCTCCAGCCTCAATTGCTCAGATTGCTGAGATATTATAAATTTCTCATCCAAGTCCAACCTATACATATCCTCAGTAAACATTTAATTTCAATAATACATCATGTTTATTGCACAAGTACTTTTCTTGAAGAAGATTCCACTTCCTAAATACATTAATTCATTTTACAGCTGTATTTAGTCTTGAAAAGAAACAGCAACAAAAACACACAACCAAAAAAAAAAAAAAAAAAAAAAAAAAAAAAAAAATCCAGCAAAACAAAACAAGAAAAACAACCCAAACACTTATCAGTTCGCATATCTTAGAAAAATAACCCTATGAGCATAAAATTTTCAGGTAAGACAACATATCCTGAAACTTCATCTTCTGCCTTTCTTTGAGCACAGGTAAGAGTGGCTTTTTAACTAACCTTAATGTAAGTGTCTATAACTAATAAAGAAATACAGGTACCTTCAGGTACGTGACTCACCTTAAATTCCTGTTTTAGGAGGAACCAACTCTCTGGACACAGCCATTGCTCCCTACTGACTTTCTGGTCAAGCTGTTAAGAGTTTGACAGTGCAAGCCTATCCTGAAGATAACTAACTTGGGATGGCAGATTCCTTCCCACTGTGGACACTTGGTTAACATTTCAGTATGATTTGAAACTAGAAGAAAATAAAGCTGTTCTTCTCAACACTTCCAGAAGACATCTGACATGCAGCCTGCAAGTGAGTCCATCAGAAAACTGTTAAAGCAGATGGTTTTCTCCTCCATTCTCTGCATATCGAAGGCTTTGCTCATTCCCAGTCGATTCCTCATTGTCACTCATCTGTGACTTCACTCTCCATCTGCATCGCCGTATGCTGAGTGATAAGGTCATATCGAAATCCTAACCACAACTTTTTCTAAAATACCCTGCTAGGTAGCAGCATAGGCAAACAACATAAAATTTAACAGCAGTATTAAACAATTCCCCTAATTCCCCTCTCAAATGAAAACATAACCACTCTACAAGTACACGAGTATAAAATTAGTGTTACATTCAAATTCTGCCTGTGTTCAAGCTCATGGCTCTCAAACATCAATACTCTGGATTGCTTTAGGCTGTTTCTTTGCCAAATCTGATGAAGAGTTTTTTCTCTTCATCATACATTCCTGTACAAAGAAATAAAAGACTATCAGATATTCTTTATAGTAACCATATCTAGACAAAAAAAGAAACCTGCAAAGTGGCTGAAGTAAACCATTTCACAGCAAAAGTGTTTTCTTTCTCTCTCTGTCACATGTTACTGCCTCAACCCAGCATTCTAAAATACCCAACAAAATGGTGGTGAAATTTATGTAGATACTCAGACTTCCAATGTCCCTAAAATTGCTGATGCAATATCCTTCTCTCAGGATGCTACTTCTCATGGGTGATGAAGCAAAGAACACCTTAATCTGCACATGTCAAGATAAGTAAAATTCATGCCAGCCCTCGCAAAACAAAACTACTGGTGCAGGAGGTCACTAACCACTTCAGGCCAAACACTGAACTAAGGAACTAATTTTGCAAACTTCTGCACAACAACTCAGAGCCAACAGAGAACATGAAGAATATCTGAAAGTAAGTGAGGATAAGCCCTTGTTTCAGGCCTTTTGCGTGGACAGGAAGCATTATCCTGCAGATTTACTGTTCTGGAATTTTGAAATTGGGTTACATATTAAAAGCTGTCATTTATTCCCCTCATAACCTAGGAAGAGCTGTATGTGTGAATACAGACAATGGAACACCAGTTCAGCAAAGCATTTAACCTTGTGCTCTACAACTAACCCTACTCAGCAAACTCCCTTCCATCAGATGAAAACTTTAAATCCTCTAGGTAATAAACAGCAGTGGAGATAGCCACTAGATACTGAAATTATGAGCTCAGGGGGATCATTTTGATGCCTATGCAAACTAATGGCAATACTTGAAATAACATTGGCCCACAAAGTCAACTAACAGTTATATAACTGCAAAATAAGAAGGAAGAAACAGCTGAAGTAAAAAAATGTATATATCTCTCTATATAAAAGCCATAAACCCTTTAGAATGCTTCAAATCAGAAGTTTTTCTAGTTTAGTACTGAGCACATCAGTGAGGAAAAGGAATAACAAGAACAGTTTGGGTACACAGAACTGCTTCTCTGGTGTGATTGCTCAACTTGTAGCAGTTCCTGCCTGAGGACATTCCTAAATTTGAGGTCAAATCTGTATCTTGACTCCTTATGTTTGGTATAGATTTTTTTTCCCCTTAATTTATTCAATTATTGTTTTAATTCATTTTGACCATTGCAGCATTTGCCGATGTGGGTCGCCTACTACAGAAGAAATTCCTTTGCATTTTGTAAATGTGCTGTTTAAAAAGATATATCAGACTCCATGAATCAAACCAACATTTGGTTAGTTTGGTGCTCCTTATAGACAGAAAAGCCTTCAGTTGCTGAGTTCAGTATGGACGGCGCAGGGTACAGCAGCATGGGCTGCTCAGCGGGCCCACAGGTATCACAATGCCATTCCTGGCTTTTTTTAAAGCTGCGTGAGAAGCAGGAAACTTCTACATTCGTGTCTTTTCAAATGCTTTGTTCTTCTGCTTCTAACACAAATCTAAGTGTATTCCTTTAGCAGGTGGGTGTAAAGGACAGCAGGTCAGGACTTGTGGTCAGTTTTTGTCAATCTCCCTCCTGCTGCTTTCAATGTAAAGGGAGGGCTGAAGCACTTTGCGCTGAGGTCACCTCACATCTATGAATGGAGACAGTAAAGCAGGTGTCTCTGCACTGTTCTGTCTCCACAGCTGCAGACCAGGAAGCAGGGAAGCATTGATATTGATTATGTTACTTTTGGGTTTCCCACGGGAAATAACTTCTTCCAAAAAATACAGAAATTTCTTGGGTATGCCAAAAATTCTTTGTATTTTGTTATCACAAGATATAGTCTTCCAGATAGGTGAATTATTACTGAGATTAAAAGCAAAAAAGCAATTTTGCCTTCAGTCTCTGTTTCCTCTCAGTATCCCTCATGAGTTGTAACCTAAGATGAGCATAAAATTAGAGAAGAGGAAAAACCCCAAATTTCTCAGTATTAAATAACAAAGTTAGCATAAAGAAATGGATTTTTTAAAAAAAAAAGCACAGAAAATGACAGACATTAAAACCATAAATGTAAATTTAAAATTAAGAAGACACTCTCCAAGTCTTCATCTCCAGAGTCCAATAATCACCAACAAGCTAGCTACAAACTGCTCTTAAGTGGATGGTACTTCTATGCCAGGGTTTTTGCTTTCTTGATTTTTTCATGATTTCAGACATCAGGGCTGGCTAATACAAAAAGTCTTGATGGGAGCAGGCGGAGGAGGAAAGTGTATATATGAATAGCACAAGCCAACAAATAGCAGAGTTTTGCAATCATAAAATACCACATCACAATGCTCATGAAAATTTTGCATGTAATCAGGGCTAACTCAAATCTGCTAAGAAAAAACCTTCAAAGGCTATTCTCAGTGTTAATACTTAAACTGAGTTAGTTGCTTTTTTTAAGTCTTAGACTACTATGAAGCATGTTATTACACTTCAGGTAATTTCAGATTTTCAGCAATGGTAAGCATGGATTTGTGAATGAGTCTTATTTAGCTTCACAAAGAGCAAGTAATGAACAATAAACCTGATTGCATCTTAAGACTTGATTAATATTAGTTAGTTTATTTAATTAGAACTCCAATATATCTTGTAATTTCAGGGTGATTGGGTAGAACTCCAGTTTGACATTTTCACTGAATTTGACCTTTTGTTTACTGGAGAATTAGCATATTTCTATGGGACACTGGGCAGATTTCAAAGGCAGTGAAACGGGGTAGGATTCTCTTCCTCTGAGGGATTTTCAGAAGCAGTTGGTCTAAATTCACTCCAAAATCTCTTTGTATGCAGATTAACACTCTCTCATTTACATAAGAAAATCTTTCCCTCAAATCTCGCAGTTGTCATGCACAGTAGCGACTCTGAGCTGTCCCTTTGATTACATTATAAATTAATATTTGTCCTTGGTTTCCAATCAATAGGAAAGAGTATTTTGTCAAAAGGCACGCTGTTGGCAACACTCGAGCATATTCATGAGGGCTTAGCAGTGATTACAGTG
This sequence comes from Rhagologus leucostigma, assembly GCA_013397725.1. Taxonomy (NCBI): domain Eukaryota; kingdom Metazoa; phylum Chordata; class Aves; order Passeriformes; genus Rhagologus; species Rhagologus leucostigma. The sequence goes on from VZTD01000208.1 coordinate 296,556, forward strand.
CTCAGGCACAGGCAGCAGAAGAGCTGCTCTCACCCGTGCTTTGTGTGCACTGCACCTTGCATCCTTCCTGGAGATTTTCCATAGGCTCTAATAGCTCCCAGAAGGCCTCCCCATGGCAGACCTTTGCACAGCTGGGAAGCCGACGTTGCTATGGAGCACCACCACCATTACTGAACAAAGGTGCAAAACAGTGCATTACAGCTGACATGCAGCTCCGGAAGGCATTAAGTGTCTTTACCGAGCTGTCACTTACAGCCCTGTGGGAGACAGAGGCAAGTCACGGGTCCAGGAAAATAATATAGTGCATTAGCAATAACTGTGACAGAAAGCTGAAGGGGTTACGCAGAATTAGTTATACCACATATGGCCACACTTGGCAAAGGTTGACTGAACTAATATTGACTGTTTCAAAGCATACAACTCTGCTCCAGCCTCTCAGAAACTTACATGTGTTGCTGGAATGATGATCTGACAAAGAGTTATTACCTCTATTAAATATAGGTATGTATTAGACATTATATGTATATATAAAATAGATGTATATCTATTAATTTATCTATATGAGAATCGCACACTTTTTTGAAACTTATACGTGCCAGCCTTATTCACTGCCCTATGAGTTGTGAATTCACATCCCTACACCACAATTTATGCCTTATAAGCAAGCCAAGTAGTGCTCTTCACTGTTTTATCTCTGACACTCTCTTCTGTAACTTGGAAAAATTTCCATATAGGCAAATGCAGTAAATTAGAGAACATTATGATCCATCAAGTATCTCTGATGCTGTCAACATACTCAGTTCTTGGAGTCAACCTGTAAAATATGCTTATTCTTATACATTTTTAATCACAGTTTTACACAAGAGAGGGAACACAGACTTGTTCTTTCTCCTCCAAAATTTTTCAGAGGAACACTATCAACAAGCAGGTGGCCAACAAAAGCCACCAGTTGTTGCTTGATAACAAGACAAAGTCTGCTCTTGTATTAAGATATAATTTACTTTGTGTAATCCTTTTACCTAAGTTTGAAAGTGTCTCACTAAATAAAATGCCCCACTGGGATGAAAGTTTGCATGCATCATACATAGACACACAGGAAATCCTGATCTTCATATGACCCTGCGAATGTACTCACTATACACACATTAGGGTCAGAGAATAAGAGATTTCAGAGTTACCATTACAGCTGTGGTTACAGGTTACTTAACATGTTGGAGCCAGTGTTGTACCAGGTATGAATTCAGCTGACCAGTGACAATTTTGGTACAGCTTCTGATCAAACAAAGACATTGTCCATGTACTATAATTTCTGCAAGCAACACTGTCCATACCAATCCATGAATAATTACTACTACAAATCACCATAGATTACTACTTTAAATCACCATACACGGCAATATTATCTTATCCATTCGGGGTTTTACTGCATTCTGGCAATATTTAGAGGTTTCCCCTAGATCAGGGCCTTTTCCTGTGCAACACATGCAGTGGAAACAAAGAGTTTTTATCTCCCAAAGATTCCAAGACCTTTTTTTTTTTTTACAAAGGCTTCTTGTTCGCATTTCATGGCTAAATATTATTTTATGTCATTATTCCAGAGTGGGTTTTGTTGGTTGGGGTTTTTTTTTTGTTTTGTTTTGTTTTTTAAATGCAAAGTAGATCTTTGCTACAGCTAATGACAAGAATCAAGGAGTTGAGGGACTTATTTTAAACCTCAAAAAAGTGGGGAGATTTGCTTTTGTAAGAAATCACTTCCATTTTATGGCCCAGATGGATAATGCTCTTCAGATCTATGCAAATCTAAACCTGATCCACAATTCTCAGCTAAGAAAAAGACACACAACATGGAGTTAAATTGTATCTCCACTATGAAAACAGCAAATTAAAGCAGACTGTTTTAAATCTATGAGGAGCTTAATTCAATCTTCAATGAAGTTATTGCAAGCACAAGCATAGGCAGACCTTTAAAAGGAAAAAAAGTAAACAAATTCAAGCATGTAAATTATTCTTAATCAGTAAAACCTGGCACAAACGCAAGCAGGGGCTGGATTCTGACTCAAAAAAGAATTCCCATGTTTAAATGAAAATACAGTAGGAGGAAATCACGTGGTGTTACATATTTAACAGGGGATGAAGAAAGCAAGCTCTCCTTTCTCCAAGCACAGCTCCTTTCAGTGTTCCTACTGGAGATGTACAGGAGCTATTTCACACCTATGGCTGCCTGCACATTACAAGATGCTTTGATGCACCCTGGCCAAGCTTTTTTTCTGCTGTTCACATTTTACCGATTGTCTGACATCATCATCCACTGTAAAAAGACCTGCTAAAGAAAGTGTGCACACATAATTCATGGAGTGCTGTGTTCCAAAGGATGTAGAGAGAGACCTGGTCATGCATTACCTAAAACCAGTTAGCTTTGATTTTCAAATATGTAACAGAACAGCACTTCTATGATACAAAACCTTACAACTATAAGTATCAAACATGCTTTAAAAAAAAGGAGAGTTTGGATTAATATTACCTATGAAGGTGCTGTTGTTTGACACCACATTACTTCAGTTGTCTCCAGGGGAACAAGACACTGCAGCAGTGCAATGAATAGGAATACTACAATAAGATGTTTTTTAATAACTTCTGATAATTCAATAATTTCAAGACATGCTTTGAAGATGGTATGGCTATGAATAATGAATATTTTATATCAATTTTTAAGGGATTTTTTTTTTTACTTCATATGGGATTGGCATAAAACAAAAAGAATACACCTTTTAAGAATTTTAAGCTGAGGCTTCCTAGAACATTGAAAAGAAGCAAATGAAAAGAAGCAAACAAGAGTTATACAGTTGCCAACCTTTCTCCTAAAGTTACATTGTCTTTCTGTTAATAAAATAATTCAAGTCCACTACTACTAGACAAATGTAGGCTTTTTTGTTAAATTTTGTGGTTTAGTTGCATCATACCTCTATTTTAGCATTTGCCCAAATAATTCAAATCAACACTGGTGAAAAAAAATGACAGATGCCCATTAGCATAACTGACTGATCGAAAAATAACATTAGTGCCTTATTACTTATAACATATTCACCCAAATGTTTCATTAACTTCATAATGTAATATTAATGAGAAAGATAACTAAAATTTTCTGGACCCAGCAAGTGCAAACTGCCAGCTAATCATTAAATCCCAGCTCTCCTTTCACTTAGTTTCATCTGCACAGGTTCCTCAAAAATTCCCATTCACAGATCACAAAAGAACAATTTGGGTTACTTCAAGAATTAATTAGACATTTGTATGAAAGCCACTAGAACAACTGCTCCTCCTGCGAGTTCATAAAGCTGTTTAATTTGCTCTTGTATTTTCATTCAGAGAAGCTGGCAACACCACAATAAAACGCAGCATGCAGAGATAGCAAGCCAAATTTCTTACTTAATTGTTCACTTTCATTTACTATGCTCGTTTAAAAGAAGCAAGCACTAACACCTTTTAACCTCAGCAGTGACACAGCTGGGGCACTCTTCACACATAATACGGAGTGACTTGGAATGACTCGCCCCTTGTCAATCTGTAAGGAGCATTCAGGTTGATTCAGGAGATTTAAAGTCTGTACTTGCATTAGCAAAAGGCTGAAAACCCCTCTCTTGTACAGTTTAGCTTTTATTATGTTTATGTCTTGGCAGCTAATTGCCTGAAGAAAGGAAAAGAAACGCTGAACAGGAAGTATTGAAATGCGTATTAAATGCTGAAGAATAATAAGACAGCATAATTACTGATTTCTTTTCTTTTTCTTTTCGGGAACATCTTACCTTCTTCACCGAGTTAAATAGCCATTTGAATGATGCTCTTTTGCAAAGCTGTCTTTATAAAGCTTCTATTGAGAAGAAGTAACAGACAGGCTCCTACATGGGACACAGGACAGATCGGATTTCTGTATTCAGCAGAGGTATTCTGCAAGAAACTTGGCTTAGCCATGGAAATAATGTCACTGAAAAGTCAGAGTGTGCCCTGTGGAGAGCTAATCGAGGGTGGAGATGAAGATAATCCTCCCTCTGAACAGCAGCCCTGGCTAACCATAGCTAAATATCTGCTTCGTACTAACTGCAATACATTTCCCTAGTCTCCCACCATGGAGCTGGAAAGCACTGGTGCATCCTTTCCGCTTCAACGTGAAAGTCCTTTTAAGATTTTCAAATTCACTATCTGCAAAGTAAAATGTAGCCACTCAGACTCATGTGCAATGTGAAAACTGGCTGGAGCATACCAGCACTGATGTCCATCTGTCAGCATGGCACTTAGCCCACAGACAAGGTGGGATGCCAGTTTCAGTAGGGCGTAGGTGCCAATTAAATACAAATTTAGAGTGATAGCCTGCAGAAGGCAGAAAATAGAATAGATTCTGCAAAGAGGCATTTCTAATGGTAAATACTGCCAAATGTTTTATTGTAAGGGATCACTTGTGTTTATGATAGCAGGCATCATGAGTCAGATCCAAATCCCATGAAAGTCAAAGTAGCCTTCCAAACACTGCAGAAAGTATACATATGTAATACGTGTCACAGTCTGCTCTTACTAACTTGAATAGCAAGACTATTTAATTCATCAGAACAACTGAGGCCTTAGAGAACGTGCCTTTTCCCAATCAATCTGCATGACAGTGAAAACTCTCTGTGCACAGAAAGTACTAATTACGTGTGATTGACAAGGTAAAAAAGAAAGACTGCAGTGCTTACCCTAAAAAAACCCTACAACACAAAATACAGTAAAAGCAAAGCTTGGCTGGTTGTAACTCTGTCTTCATCCTTCCCCATGGCAAACAGGTTGCAATTAAGTACTATTCATTCCAGATACCTCCTAAATAATTTCTGAAACAAATGTGTTACCAAAGTAAACAAAATCTGGAAATTTGCATTTATTCCTCAGTGAATAGTGCTCAAGGAATAAATAAAAAGCATTAAGGCATCATTGTTCATCGACAAAAATACTCTCAAATTTTCTTCTCAATTCCTTCCTCCTTTGTTTCACTACCTACCTTCCAAACTCTGCCACTCCAGCCTCGCTCTCCTCCTCCAGACACAAAGGAAGAGGGAAAACGGCACAACAAAAACCCCAATGGTTTCTGTGAACTGCAAGAAGTGAAAAAGGAAGAGCTGCAAAGGCAGGATAAAGGGAGGCAGCAGTCGAGGACCAGCTGATATCAAACAAGTCAGACCCCACGGGTGTGAATCCAAATTAAAAGATATTGGAAGCAGCTAGGTGTGGGAGGAACTGAGAGGGCAGTGGCTCAGAGAGGTCAAACCTCATACAGTTCTGGGTTGTCAGAGTTATGGACTGTGGTGCTAGACAGTGCCTTCCTTCAACCAAGCTTCTGGAGCTCCGTGGTGCCAGACTTGGAAGAGAGGGACATGGAGCATATATGAGAATTTCTCCTTCCCGGGAACACGGAGCACATCACACCCGGCTTTCACACACAACCACCCTTCCAAATGCAATCAGCTCTTCCTCACTTACTTCTTCCCCACTTACAACCTCTTACCTAACCCTGCTCCTCCCCATCCATGTCTGTCATCCTCAGGTGTTTGCAAATGTTGCCAATAAGCACAGATAAGCTGTTCTGAAAGTTTGCAAAAGAGATATTACTGTGCTTTATGCAGCACATAAACTTATCCTGCCACTTTGAATGGAAATATGTTGCACAGGCACAATGTTACAGTAGGAGAGTAGAACATCTTGGTGTGAAAATAGCCCTTACGGCTTGTTTCTGTGAGGTATATCACTCAAACAACCTTCCCCTTCCCAAGCTTTAACTTGAAACTGTCTGAACAGGGTAATAACACCTAATTTCCAATGCCTGTCCTTTTCTTCTGTCAAAATTACAGCATTTCAAAGTGTCAAATTCAGCTATCAGGCACATTTCTGCCACTACAACAGAATAATTCTTCTCTTCTGTCTCATTGTTGTTGTTGTTCTATTATTCAGAGACAGAAAATTTAAAAACCACAACATTTTAAATAAAAATAATATATGCAATCTCTTCAGAGTACATTTAATAAAATATTCAACATTAATTTTCATTAATTCATGTAGGAGAATTGCTAGTGTCTGTTTTACAAGGAACTGAACTTTATAGGTGTGTGTAAATATCTGTCCTGCATTAGAAAAAGACATAAGAAGGATTTTTCAGAATCCTTAACATCAAGTGTTTGAAATACCTAGTATCTTTAGGAGCAAGCTTGGACAAGGGTACTTTTTCTATTCAAATCTTCTCTTAGAGAAGCTTTGAAGAGTGAATTTCATATTTGGGGGGAAAAAAAAGGACAATTTAATATCTCTGCATTTGTTTTCCATTTTCTTTCTCTCCTAGAACAACCTCATCACTTTCTTTCTCTCTCTGAAAAATATTAACTGCAGCACACTTTCTCTATACTGTGTAATACACTCTCATTTACTGAAAATAGTTTGGGGGAGACAAGCTTCTGGAAGGTTTAGGAGTGGAGGAATTGCAATCTGATTGCCAATTCCTGCAAAAGACCCTGGTAAAAGTCACTTTGCTGAATTCATCACTGAAAAGCACAGAACAAGTTATCTCCAACAAATATACAGAACCTTAGGTAATATTCCAGCACAAAACAAAATTAATCATGCTCTAAACCACATGAGAACTTAACAAAAGAGAAATAATAAAAGAATCTGTCAAACACTGGAATACAAACTGGTGATGGGTACCAGAAACAGCAACCAGTGAGTAATAAAGAACTATAAAGGTACAATGCACTCCTTCAGTGTGGCCTAAGTAGTGCATGTCTTCAAATTCGTCAGTGAACTGTAAAACCGAAGGTCTGTTACTGAAATCATCTTGCAGGTGAGGCTTCCCTTGCATTCCTTCTAATATATGACACACATGGCTTAACAGATTTAAACTTTCCAGACCTGAGACAGGAGAGAAATTGTGTTCTAATTTAACAGGATCCCAAATCATTAAAGCTCATTAAACTATAATGACAGGAAATTTTAGTTGAATCCACAGTGTTAATACACAGTGTAAAGTACATTATTTTGATAGAGGATAATTTTCTGCCTTTACTATGCCTAAATCTGAGTAGCAAGTTCGAAGAATACATGTAAATTTTAGCATTCCGTTGTACATAGCCACCCTCCTCAAAATCAAGACCTGAAATTTTGCAAAAGTCTTAATTCTTTATATTCCTTATTTCCCCATATTTCTTCATATCAAGAACTCTTAGCATTGTGAGTGCTGTCTTTAGGACAGAAAAAAGGCTCCTTTGCTTCCAAGTGACAGGGTGTGAGCACAAATTTCCTGGTAGAGGCTCACAGAGCCTTCCCTAGAGTTTAAAGAACATCTGCCACGCTTTTCCATAAGTAGATGAGTTAAGAGGGGAATATTAAATGGTATCAAATCAGAGTGCCCTAATTTGGCTGCCTTGAAAGCAGACAAACGGCGATCTCTCAAAGAACATTAAAAGTGTGGAGATGCATTATTATTAATACTAATTGTGATATTCATTACTAATAATAATTAAGGATAATACAATAAAAGTAACAACAATAATAATATGATTCCTATTAGGCATTAAGGAAATACAGCCTCTTTTTGTCACAAATGAGTAAACTAGAATCTCTAAAAACTAACTTGGCCAGAAAATGACATGTACTGAAATGATCACCAGCCAGCATTTCCTGTGTCAGTGTCTGAACTAAAACAGAGCCTTGTTACTTGAAGGGCTGCAAGTGGAGCGAGATATTATTGAAGCAATAGACAAATCCATAGATTGAGGGACACCTTTAGTGATCTCTCTGGATGCAAGGTTCCTAGATGAAAGGTGTTTTTCAAACGGACTTCAGGTAGTCTAAGCCATTAGCCCCACCCCTAGCTTTAGAGATCTGGATCATTCTCTTGCCATCCTCACTGCTGACTGCACAGCAGCCTGACAATGCTTTTGCCATTGGTATGACCTGCTGAAGCGTCAGAGAGCTACAAAACGAATGCATAATGCTTTCATTTCAATAATGTGCCTGTGTGTCACAAGTAGAAGAAAATCATGCCAGGAATTTGGAAAGATCTGCTCTGAGCTACCAGGGCATTTGTGAATGCCAGCTGCGATGCAAGCTCTTAGAACCAAATCCCGCACAGACAAAAATAAACAGATTTTGACTGCTTAAACCTCCACCTACTAAAATACTGCTTTTGGTCAGTATTTGCTCTTCGGGACAAACCTAAAAGGAGCACAATCTTTCCAAAATCTCGGCCTTATCACGACTTCTTTTGGCCTCTGCCGCACAGCCACTGTAGTGAAACACAGTTTTATTTACATATAGTCTCCCTAGTACTGAACTACCGCATAAAGAGTCTTTTTTTCTGCCTATTTAACTGTTCCTTAGGGAAAACTGCCTAAGCAGAGGCCCTTCCTAAGATGAGGCTGTTGCAATGGGTTCATGGTTCTTTTCATCCTCACCTCTGCGCAGAAGGTGTTGTATCAACAGTGCACCAAGCAGGGGCTGTTTCCCATCCTGCCTGCTCTTTAACTCCAAGCCATGAGACACTCCGAAACCCAAGTAACTCCAGGCATGCCTGTGGTCATTGCCCTCATCTCACATTGCCAAAGAAAAGAGTTAATTGAGGATCAAGCACTTCATCGTTTGAAGGAAAGCGGATGTCCTTCAAGCTGTAACTCCAGAACGTCGCTCTTGGTACCAGAGATCAGGCAGGAGTAAATTAATCAGCTCCCTTTCCTGCTCTGGGAGGTGTTGCATCATTTTAGAAGCACACAGTGAGTATGAGTGACTGTCAAAAAGAAAGTGCTAGCCTAGCTGAACCAGAGCCAAACTGTGCCAGGGAAACTCCCATTGCTCCTTAAGCTGCAAAGATGAAAACCTTCAGTCAGGTTATGCAAGGTACTGAAAAGAAAAAGAAGAAAAAAGAAATTGATATTTTGCAGTTAGAAGAAAGGAAGTTTTACCAACAGGCCACATAATGGATCATTAACCAATACATCCATATTCAGAACCCAACAGATTTAGTGAGGCACTGTACAGCTCATTAGCACTAGAGATAATAGCTGTTGATTAAAAACTGACACATTGATCATTTGTTCAGGTTTTTGATTTGCCTGAAGCTTCCACACCATTTCTTACAGTCTCTTGCAGCATTTTATCCCCTAGATCATGAAAACCGTGGTTTCAGCTTCATGAACACGCATCCTTAGTCCATCTATTTATGGTATTTATGCAGCATGTCCCTTGATAGGTTCCTGCCCATATAATTTAGTCATAAAATCTTGCCAGGCCCATGACATGATTTGTTTCAAATTATTAAACCACTTTGTTCATTATTTATTATTGCAATATTGTTTGCCCTGTAAGGCTAAGGTTATGTTAGCATTTCCATTACAAATACAGATACATCAAGGGATTTAAAACTTGACTGTAAAAATCTTGCTTTAGGCTGGGAATCTGCAGACAAGGTTTCAGCTGACAAGAGATTTTTTTTTTTAAACACTTTGTGCTAAGAATGAAAACAAAATCCATCTCCTAACAATTTGGCTATAGCAGTAAGGAAGAAAATAATTGCCATTTGCTATCAAATCTCTTTCACATAGACATTTTCCTAAATTAAGAATTTTATAGCACGCCCTGGGTCATTTTTTTGTATTTCAAAATTATAAGGCAATTCAACTCTGTAAAGCTGGCCACTATATCTTCATAATAGTTTCATATTTTATGTATGGAACTCAGAAATTGTACAAAAACATCATTCCCTGCACATGTAAATGCAACAAATTGCTATTTAAGGACATATAATGGGCATTTCTTCACCTCAGTATCCATACAGAGGGGTTTCAATATAACTTTGCAACCAAATTGAAAATCCCAAATTAATAATAACATTTTTCAATACTGAATAATTTATTACTTCTCCATAAAGTGCTGATCCTATTGCCCATGCCTACCTCATCAGTGTTTATTGGACTAGTGTATATTTTTTAAAAGTGTGGCTATTACTTGTGTATAGATGCAAATGCTCAACACAACATGAAATTATAGTTCTTACCAGCATCAAGTTTAAAAGAAAGACTTCAATTTTGCAGTGCATTTGCTCATAATTCAGACGCACAGCACATCCTATTCTGATGGATTAGAGAGACAGACAATTCACCTTCAAAGAAGGTGGAAGTAATCTTTGCTTGAGGCACAGCAAATTCCAATACAGTTCACTTTTTCTATTAATGCATAAGCAGATATATGATAAGGATTAGTAGTAAGGCCATATGGATTCCTGCACTAGGTAGTCTCAGAAATCTTAGGCAGAATATCTCCGTTTGCTTTTTTATACAGGTACCTATCCATAAGTAGGTCATGGGTTACCTAAATTTAATATTTTAATATATCAAATATTTTCAGTTGCAATGATTTGATGGACCTACCCCTGAGATAGGAAGCTGGAATTTTAAGTAATCATTTGTTTTAGACTTCCAAGTCCCGCTTTTTTATGATCAAAAGGATTCTGTATTGCACATGATTGCAGTTTGTGGAGTGTGAATTTGAGATTGAAATGGAGAAAGAGGAAGAAGTTCAAGCTCACACTTGGTCATGCTTCAGTGTCGAATTTCATTTCTATGACAGCTACCTGAAGTAACCAGAAGATTACTATTTCTAATAATGGAAAATTACATCAAAATTGTAAGCAAAATTTTGAACTCCATCTTTAAAAAAAAATTATGCTTGGTAGATACACTGTTCCAGAGATATCTAGAACCATACAACATCTTCATCTTGCAACAGCAAAAAGAAATATGAAGACTCTACATATTTAAGAAAAAGAAATCATTTGAGTCGCATCTCAGAACTCTTGTTTCTATGATTTAACGTGTTATGTACTTTGTCATCTAGAGTCAATTATGCTTGCATGTGAACAAATTTAGCTACACTTTGAAGAGACTGGTTTTAGGGTTAGGCACAGACATTTCACAGTCATTAAAGATACATTTCTGAACTTGTCCTTTCTTTGTTCTCTGTGGTACGTTTAACAAATTTAACATTTTCAAATAAAATGCTATCATTTGTCTTTGATGCACTTCTTCCCAAATCTTTTTCACACTCACTCTGCTCTGACCTTCCTTTAGCCTCCACAGTCACACACTGTGAAAAAAGCAGAGGATAAGACAACAAGAAATGATTCAGTGTAGCACTCTGATCGAAGGCTGCAGCAAATACAGAATTACAGAATGGTTTGTGTTGGAAGGTACCTAAAAGATCATCTTGTTCCAACCTCTCTGGTCAGGGCAGGGATACCTTCCACTATCCCAGGTTGCTCAGAGCCCCATCCAACCTGGCCTTGAACATATCCAGGGATGGGGCATCCAAAAATTCTCTGAGCAACCTCTTCCAGTGCCTCACCACCCTCACAGTAAACAATTTTTTCCTAAAGAAACTTCTTCCTGTATCATTTCTCCCTAATATACCTCATGGCATCTGGGAACAGATGTGTTCCCAACCTATTCTTGAGGCTTTTGGATCATGAATAACCCACAGCTTCCCCAACTAATCTATTTCAGAGTTTCACCGTCTCTATAATCGCAAAGACTTGCCAGACATATAGACAAGTCTTCCACGTTGTCGTGGGGAAGAATTTATTTGCATCTTTCTGCATATGCAAAGACTGATGGGATGACTCTCAGTTTTCTCATCTCTGGAGTCAGCAGTCTGTTACCTCCCTCTTTACTTCAAAATCCTGTTCCTGAGTTCATCTGACTGCTTTCCTCTGCATAATTCCACTTCCTTGGAAATGCATTTTCATATGTACCTGTCCCAGCAGATTCTCAGGCTCATTCCAAGTACTTTAATTTGATCCTGAAAAGGCTGAAAAGCCTTACCCTCCTCCCACAGAGCTCTCTCTCCTTTCCTCTCTAAGGCAACCCAACACCACACAAGGCCCAAAGAAGGGAACTTCCTGACTGTCACTTGTGTGACAATATTAAGGTTCCTACTAATCTCCTTGTCAAGTAGGCCATAAAAATGAGAGGGCACATATTTCGATTCATCAAGATGGGCAAAAAAAGAAGAAAAAAATCTGATTTATTTCCTTTTTATTTCCTATGAAGTTCTGTCCAAAACTTCTTAGAAATATTCAACGTATTTAAAAATGAATGCTTTACCAAACTTTGCAGTTCAGTGGAAGACACTTACCCATTAGCTTGCTTCATGGTCCAGCAGAGCTGATGTGACGTAGCCCATGAATAGAGGGCAGTGATCCAGGTGAGGCTGGATAATAATGTGCTGAAAGCTTGGCTATTACTGGGGGCACTAAGCATGTATCTTCAAATTGATTTGCAGGTCACCTTTCTGTAACCAGTATGCTCTAACTCTCTTCTCCTACCTTTCCTAGTTAACTTCCTCTTCCAAACACTCCCAGTGAGTGGAGAGAGGCAGCAAACATCAAAGAGACATCAATTCCTGTTAGCTGTGTTGCTCCATGGAAGACAGTGAATTATATCTGCTTACTTTAGATGAGAAACACGTTCCTACTCTCCTGAAAAGACCTCCAGTTAGTTTTCCACATCTTCCAATTCTATTTTCTTCCCCTCCACCCCACCCTGGCTTTTAAGTCATTTAAGTGTTTTACCACTCAAAAAGCTGTTAGAGGGGTGTACAGTGATGTGCAAGAGCAGCACAGGTCACAGATATGGTTCAAAAAGAATCCAGCCCAGGTAGCTAAACCAGAGGAACTACAGTAACAGATTTTTCACCCTCACTGCTGGTCTCTGCCCCTGCTCTGCTGTGTTTCAGAGTCAGCACACTACCTGCACTCAGCTGCTTCATAGTGACAGGGCTCTTCGTTCTGAAGAGAGGAAGGGTTAACTAGTGCTCTTGGCACTTGTTTGCAGCTCTAGAAACCACAGCACCCACAGCTTTCCTGCCCTACCTTATGCAAGCCACTTAAAATCAGGCTGTGGATATACACATGCTATATGTGGTGGAAAAAAAAAATTCCAAGATCTATTTTGACTTCCAAAGAAGATCATTAAAGCCAGGACCAGTAATCAGGTGCTTCAAAAACTCTCACTAAGTATATTCAAGTAACTGAATGTTTGAAATTTGAAAATGCATCAATAACTATTTCAGTTTCAACCACGCTTCCTGCCACACAGTGGAGGTGACAGATACACAACAGTAGCTATCGATCTGGAGAATTTAGTTTCTACTCCTTCTCTGGGCTTATCCCCTTTGACTGATTTACAGAAAGACATTTCCACTATTTTTCTTGTCAACAGGATACTATGTTATTAAAGGAGAGGTTATTGATTGAAAGCCACGTGAGCCTGGGCATCAAAGTAAATTTTCACTGAGAAGGTTTTAAATTACTTTGTGAATGTATTCTAATCTGGAAATCCAAATAGTGTCTGAAATCGTTAGGCAGATTTAAAATTAAGATTCTAAAAGTTTGTTGCCAGCAACGAAATTCCAAGCTACTACTAAGCTCTTTTCATATTTTCCGTTTGCTTGTTTTAAGTTGGTTTTTCTTAAAGTGTTGTCCATGCCTGTTAGCTAAGCTGTAAAAGAGCTGCCTGGGACTTTGGGAGTAAAATTCAAACTTGTTTTGTGAGGCAGCATCTATTTCCCTGTCAGAAGGAACTACCACGGGACCTCCTTCACGCCTCTCAGCACAGACATGAGATTAAAGTTTTTCTCTACAACACCCAGGGGGAACACTCCAGAAAGCAGTTTAAAATTTAAACAGATAATTCAAAAGGAAGCCACAGTGCAATGGCAGGGTCCACTCAGATGCTGAAGGGGAAGTAGGTTAACCAGGGGCTAGAAAACTCCCCCTTTGGAGTACAGTTCTTTCCCACAGGACCTCCCTGTGCTGTGCCGGAGGCACATGGATGTGTTTCAGGGAAGAGTCTAATTGATCCCAGAGTTGGGTGGCCTCTTGGCCCAGAAGAGATAAGAACTGGTCTACAGGAGAAAGGCATAGATAGGTACAACATTAAAAAACATTAAGTTTTAAGAATGACCAAAGCTCAGATTACTTACTGATATTGATTACCTCTAGATATCTAAAAAGAATTTCCCGTTTTCAAAAAACACTTAGGAAAGGCACTTCTTGTAGAAGTTTAATTATCCTCGAAGTCTATAACACAGCAGCCTGAGAAATGGCTGTTTTTGAGACAGAGTGGGCAGGTAAGTGGGAATCCTTTAGCTTGTATTGCCACTGACATTTGTCTCTCATCCACCCACAGCTTGGATGGTCACTCCTGATACCACATGAACACTAATCCAATCAAGTGGCTTTTAGATGGTTTAAAAGTGAACTCCAAATTAACAACTAGCATTTTTTTTCCTTGTAATATACTACCAGTCCTGCACAGATCCAAACCAGAAATGGTCTAGTCTACATAAATTTAATCCGCTTATCTGCAATCACAGTGTTAAATGATACAAGCCTCTAGTTGATATTCTTAATTTCATTCAGTTGAAGGTCATATTGATTTACCTTGCATTGGTAAATTGACAGTCACAAGCTATAACTGTTCAAAAACTGACAGCTCAATCATTCAACTAAACTGGTGTTTAAATCTATTTTGGGTCAATTGGTGAAAAATATATTTTTAGACTTTTTAGATTGCTGATTTGAAACAGAAGGAATAGCTTATTGTGGTGGTTTGAACCTAAACTTGATGGACAGTCATTTAGACCCATAGCGCTTTTCAAAATTTACATATTTAAACCCCGGGGAGATGCGGGAACTCTCTCTTTCTTCCGGTCCTGGGACAGGTAACAGGGCTGCCCGCTTGGCCCGGCGGGGGCTGGGCTGGGCCTGGTCAGACCTGCCCGGGCCTGACCGCGGAGGCCTGGTGGGGCCAGTGCCACGGCCCTGCTCCGTCTCAGCTTGGCGGGGGCCAGGCCACGGCCCATGGCTCCGTGCGGGGCAGCATGAACTTTTCCCCAGTGTGGCAAAACGAACTGAAACTTTACACCAGAAACAACTGCGGCCGCTGCCCAGCAGAGATCGTGTGACCAACCAGCCGCAATGCCCAGACCTGGATAAGAGCAACCCCTTCAGTGCTCTAAGTTCCTCAGAAGAAATGAATCCTGCAACATCAATCCTCTCCCAGGTCAGAGGAAAGGGAAAGGCAAAGGCACGTGAGTAAACACCATGATAGTGACACCAAAGTCAGTGAAGAAGAGAGAACTGAAACCCAGAGAGAGAGAGGGGATAGAGGAGATGCTTTTTAAAAACCTGAAAGCTGAAAATCTTTCGTAAAGGTATGTTGATGAACTATGATACATCAGAAACCCTTTTGTAATTTCATGAAAGCATGGGGGGTGGAGCGTTCAAACAGCCACGAGCAAAGATGCCTGTGCTGAAATAAGTAAATGTTGAAGTAGCTGTGATCCAATGAGAAGACTGAACAGAGAGAGGTAGTGATGAAGTGAAGATCCTTGCTCCCAGGGAAGAAGAAGA
>VZTD01000208.1:313831-352305 GCA_013397725.1 Rhagologus leucostigma
TCGAGGGAAGGGACTCACACAGGCCAACAGAAAACCACCCTGGGCGGCTGTTGCGCTGTGACTGTGGAAAAGCCCCATAGCATGGGCAAAAGAGACTCCTCTCCCTAAGTGAACTGATGAAAGACTATTACAGAGGTGGTAAACTGACTAAAATAATCCCAAGTTTGTGTCTTTATGTTGTAAGTGAGAGGAGGGGGAGGATGAGAGGAAGAGAATTGTTCTGAAGGTTTATTCTGACCCTTAATATCCTTTTTTCTTTTAGTTCTGTTAATAAACTTCTTTATATTCTTTAAGTTTAGAGCCTGCTTTGTATTCCTCCTAATTCTTATCTCACAGAAGGTAAGAAATGCGAACAAACCCACTACACTAAATTGGTGTTTCTGCCTGGTGTACGAACTAAACCCTCTACACTTATATTCAGGCCAGAATCAGATCTTTTCTGTAAACCCATTTGTCTGCTGTTCATTCCCTTTCCGTCTTTTCATTTCTTATACAATACTGTTTTATGTATTCCTCCCTAAGGCATAAAAACATATCATATGTCATGTGTGAACTTATAAACTCTTTTGAGATACAGGAATAGTAAATTCTGAACAGTATCATTTCTNGTACGAACTAAACCCTCTACACTTATATTCAGGCCAGAATCAGATCTTTTCTGTAAACCCATTTGTCTGCTGTTCATTCCCTTTCCGTCTTTTCATTTCTTATACAATACTGTTTTATGTATTCCTCCCTAAGGCATAAAAACATATCATATGTCATGTGTGAACTTATAAACTCTTTTGAGATACAGGAATAGTAAATTCTGAACAGTATCATTTCTAATGTCTGAATAACTCTGAACTGAACAAACCATCTGTCAAACACTCCAGAAAACGTCCTCCACAAGGTAAGAATTAGAGGAGGACATAAAACTTGTCTTACTTACCTAACAGTCAAATCTTATAACAAATACACCTATTTATTCATAGTAAAGTGTAAATAGTTTTTACATTCATACTTTATACAGTGTCACAGTCATCATGGTATACAGATAATCCATGTACCATATGGAGGGATACACTACTGATTATTGCACCAGCAGCTACATCACAAAAATCAAACCCCTCAGACCTACAGAAAGTAAGTCTAAATCATTCTCTCTCATTGTTATCCTTAAATCCAGGAACAGCACTCTTACTAAAAAAATTCAATTATTTCTATTAAAGATAAACATTATTTCTCAATTACACTATGATGAGAAGATTTCATAAAATGAGAGAATGATTTGGATTGGAAGGGACCTTGAGGATCATCTAGTTCCAACCCCCAGTTAAGGAAGCTTCCCAGTGTGACCACTCATGAGACTCTCTGGCCGCCACACTCCCAATGTCACAGACTGTCACTGCCGGGACCAAGGCCCCTTCACAGGTTCAGCTCCAGTGACCCAGCGGGTCCTGCCTGACTCCCTGCACACCCCACTCACACTCAGACCAGGTTTCCTTATAGGCTCAATCCCAGGTTACCCAAAGTAGAGTCTCAGATGTCTCTTTCCACAAAGTCATTTATCCACAGCGCAGTAACACAGAAACAGCCTGAGCTGGTGCCTCCACGGAGGGACCCTGAACAAAGGACTCCCTGGGCTTTTATCCCCTCACAGTCCGAGAGCACCAAAGTCTTGCTCTTCCTCCTGAGCCATCGAGCCATTGGCTCCTGCCATGTGTCTCAGTGTCCCTCACCTGGCTGTGCCACAGCTCCCCGTGCCCTTTGTTGTGCAAAGGGTGGCAATTCACGGCCTCTTGTCACAGGCTCCCACCCAGAGGTGAACCTGCAGCTCCATCTGCAACTGCTTCCCAAGCTCCCTGCACAGAATGTGTTCCTCAACTCCCCTGCCATGAGGAGGGGCACTTTTGACTAGACCAGGTTAGTCAAGGCCCTGAGCACCTCCAGGAATGGGGCATCCACAGCCTCTCTGGGCAGCCCATTCCAGTGCCTCACCAAACTCACAATAAGGAATTTCTTTCTAATTTTTAATCTAAACCTACTCTCTTTCAGTTTGAAGCCGTTGCTCTTTGTCCTATCACTACATGCCCTTGTAAAAAGGGCACTCACTCTCCAGCTCTCTTGTAGGCTCTCTTCAGATACTGAAAGACTTCTCTAAGTTCTCTTATAGAGAACCTTCTCTTCTCCAGGGTGAACAGCCCCAGCTCCCTTCTCCTGTCTTCATAGGGAAGGTGCTCCAGCCCTCTGAGCATCTTTGTGACCCTCCTCTGGGTCTGTTTCCTTCTTGTGTTGGGGGCCTCAGAGCTGGACACAGTGCTCCAGGTGGGGTCTCACAAGAGCAGATTCTATTACTTTGATGCAGTCAGGAAAACATATTCAAACTACTCATAGTGAACCACAGACAACACTTAAAAAGTATTTAAAGAACTTAAAAATAACTAATTTTTAATTCTTAATGAGTTGGGCTAATTTGTCAGGAACTTACGAAGAAGCATCTTCAAACCATGAGAGGTTTATTGCATTTTGTATCAGTACGGATGTCATGTACAGCCATCATTTTGGTTGGTAAATCAGCACACCGATGATTTCTATTACATTCATTACTGTATGTGAAAGTGGGATAGTAGTATCTTTGCAGATCATCACTTTCTAGATGTTTATTCAACTAATTATAATCATCCTTTAAGGAGACGCAATCCATCATTTTAATAGGTAAAAATATCTTTTTTTTTTCTCCTGCACTGCAAACAAGTTAGATGAAACATTAGGTTTCAATTTCACACAGAGATCTTTACTTTAAAATACGTAATGATGGCAGAAGCAGTTGCCCATGAATATTTATTGTCTGTCAGCCACAGGAATTTCTGTGATTAACTGTGCGCGGTGACTGCTTTGCCCTGTGTGCCTTGGTAGGCTTGACCACCTTGTGGATTTGGCTGGGGGACTTGAGTCCCTGACAACAAAGTTTCCAGAGGGCTCCAAAGCTGTTCTTTCTCCTTGCTTGCTTGGATGAGGTGTCGTGGGCTGCTCTGGCAATGTGGGCTCGAGCCCCAACAGGACGGGAAGGGCTAGGAAGGGAAGGGGTCTGGTTCCAGCTTTGGCTGGGCCAGGGAGGGGAGGGGCTCAGTTGCTTGGGTTTGCTTCAGAGCTTGGTTGTTTATCTTCGTTTTTCCTCCTCAATACCCAAACTGGTCATTAGAAGCTTGTGTTAATTGGCAACAAATTAAGTAAACTATCCCAGGGCTAGGACCATTTTGTCTCTCCAATATGTTAGACACTTTTATAGCTAGTTGGGTGTTAAGCGCCAAAAGAGGGAGCGAAGGAGGGAGCACTGTTACAAAAGACTCCTCTTTTCTGGACTTCAGCTCATTACTGTTGGCCTTATTCATACCCCATATCCCAAAAAGATGAGTGAATTGCAATCTGAGGACTGATACCTCTCTGCAAACTCTGCAGCAGATTAACTGGGCACATTGACTCTGAACACACCAGTCAGAGCTCCTCCCTCAGCTCATCTCCCAGGAAGGGATGATGGAATTCTCCCTCACAGGAGAATTAAAAGTGATGACAGTGGTTACACAGAAACATTTAAAAGTCAGATGGCTAAAAAAGATAGATAAAACTAATTTTAGAAGTATTTAATTTTGTTTTCCTTCAGTTTAGCTATTTTTTAGTGCCCAGCTAAAATCTGGGGTCTGCTGAGCATGGCAATTTTACAAGTAGGAATATTCAAAAGTATTTCCAGTCTGTTCACTCACATAAATTAACAAGAAGTGCACTTTCAATTCTAAGTGGTTCTGTCAAGTCGGTCAAAGTCAGATCTAGTGCAACTGATGTTAAAAGCAAAGACCAAAGTATCCCCAACATTCTCCAAAAATAAACTAAATTCTCAATGAATCACGTAGTTCCAGAGCATCAAACCCAAAAAGTTCCCTGTAGTGAATGTATGATACCTCTTCAAATGCCTTTAGAGCAAATCAAATAGTTAGAACATAATTTCTTGTCAGTATGTCCTTCACTAAGGCCATTTGAACTTTCCAGAATCTGAATATAGCATGCAAGTTAGTCAAAGAATCATAATTCTTATGAAATAAGAAAGGACAAAGAACTAACATATTAACCTCACCACAAAAATGCATCCTCAATATTTCAATAATTAACAGAGAATCACAAAATACAACACCGGTAATTTCCAAATTACATTGTAAGTTGACTACCCTGAAAATACTTCATAGCTATACATTACATAATTCTCAGATCTCATTAGCCCTACTGAGTTTAACTCTCTCAACACCTCAAAAAATCAGTGCAGACACACGGTTCACCAATGGTGCTGCTGAAAAGTTTCAGACATGAATTATTAGAATGAAGAAATCCTGGAGGGTTGTTTGTTTTGTTTTATTCTGGCTATTATCCATGCTCACAGCAGCTGAGATCAGTGGGAATATCTCCAAAGTTCCAAATCTTACAGAGGTTTCAATCAAACTCTTGAAAGAAAAGGATGATTTGATAGGTTTGTGATTCTCTTTCTTGCAGAAAATAACAAAAAAAAGAACAACACGAAGTTTGCTGTGCATGCAAGATTAATATGAAAGATGAAATAAGACAAGACAAGCTCCCCCATCAGATTTTAATATTAAAACTAGAAGTGTAAGCACAGTATGTTTAAAGCATTTATTTAAATGTCAATATCCTTCCTGCTTCAGCAGTGATGCAGGCTTTCGTGTCACTTCTCCTGACTGTTATCGATTAAACAATCACAATTGCTAATGAGGAAGAAAAAGGCAGTATTTTTAATTCCACATTCATTTTTGACTCTGCTGTTTTAAATGTGAAATTACCTTTGTTGTTTTAAAAATCGCTATGTTCTTTATCATAGATTCTGAAAACTATAAGCATACACGTTGCACTATCTCTCAGTAATTCACACTGGCATCCAAAGGTTATTTTTCTCTCCCCTCAGAATTCAATTAGTCTTAATGAATTGCCCTACCACAATCTGTCAGTGAAGCAGAAGATATAATCACTATGAATGAAGTTTTCAGGAAAGGTGAGGTTTAAATATTCAAGTGCAGTCTGTTCACCTTCACATAACATGGGGTAAGGAAAGATTACGTAGCTAAAATCCATACAGTCTGTTTGCTGGAGGCACTGGAAAATGTCAGTACACAGTGTTCTTCCTCCATATTTCTATGGAAGACTTTCATTCATCCCTCAATACATGTAATAAAGTCATTTAACCATTTTGTCTTGTGACAGAAATATGGTACCTGAACAGGTGAGACCAAACTGATTTCCTGGGTTATGGAAGGAGAGCAACTTCTCTTTTTTATTCAAGCATTATCTGTACACCCCAGTGGTGTCTTGTTTCTAATGCATATTAACAAAAACATGCAGGCTATGAATCCTGGGGGTAATTAATTTAGCAAGGCAATGTTTTCTAGATATAAATAATCAAAGTAGGCTTGGAAGTTGTAAAACATT
Organism: Rhagologus leucostigma; assembly: GCA_013397725.1. Classification (NCBI taxonomy): domain Eukaryota; kingdom Metazoa; phylum Chordata; class Aves; order Passeriformes; genus Rhagologus; species Rhagologus leucostigma. Next base: position 319,301 of record VZTD01000208.1, read on the forward strand.
TCCCTTTATTTTGTTGCAGTTGGGAGTTGGTTTTTTTGGGTTATTATGTAGGTAAATAAAGTGATAAATTTCCAAGTAAATATGACTGTTACAAAGAATTTTATTGGGAGGGCAGTATTTTCGATGTTTTAGCAGAATCTTACTACTTGATTCTCTCCTCCCTTCTGGGAACTCACTTCCAGTGATTCAAGACACTTTCAGACAGAATGTATCAAGCGGTTTATTTCCTCATGTCAGGAGGATGATCTCTTAAGGGTTTATCTCAAGTACTGCTGTTGTACTGAGACCGTACTCAGGTCTCAGATGCCTTAAAAAGACTTTGTAGTACATGAAAAGCATATTTTGTAGCATGAATTGACATGGATGCTCAATAAAGTCAGCCAGACAGTGATTATTTGCTGTAGAGCCAACATGCTTTTGCCTATAGAGGATAAATAAATACAGTTCAGCTTCTGACAGCAGTTTCACAAAAGGCGTTGGAAGGAGAACAGTTACAAAGTGGAATTATCTGACTTATTACCAGAAAATTCAGTCTCTATGCACTAATATTATCCATAAAATATTAGAGACACAAAAAGTAAAACACACATATCTCGAGCAGTACTAACGTTCAGTGAGGAAAAAATTAACTGGGTAGTAAATTATTCCTTCCAACCATAAACACCTGTCTCAAGAGCTCTGAAGGCAGCATGGGTGGCACCTTCTGTGGTGTAAAATCCACACAGGTGGATTAAATGGTTATTCCAAACCATTTATTTTGGTCAAAACATGCTTCAAGACAGGCGTAAAATACATGGCAGGCTGTAGCACAAGACCGGTTGTGATGGTTTGTAATGAGGTTTACAGCACCACACTTAACCATATCTGCTCTCGCCTTTATTTTCTAGTGTCTTGAATTCTCTAAAGTTACTAAAGGTGATCTTCAGGTGTGTACAGGAGCACCACACCTGCAGGGTGCTGTTTCTTTCAGATGGGGTCAGCACAGTGCGGAAGAGCTGCTGGAAGGAGAGTAAGAGATTCCAGCTGGTGCAGGGACACCAATTCCACCCTGCGGCTACATCAAAAACTTTTCTGGTGCAGCAAGTGGGGCAAGAAGAAGATATGCCAGAGCTCCTCAGCTTCTTACCAGAGTGACTATCACTGTGTCCTGACATGGGGATTAGCTCCTGGTATCCACAGCAGACCTCTGCTAGATATACTTCCCATCTGCAGCCGTATCTTCCACTGATCTGTTCTCCAGGACTCCTCCTGACTCAGATGAGGATTCATGTTGTATTCAACCACTCCCTGCATCTCCCTGGCCCCCACAGGGTATTTTCTGGAGGACACAGCTCCCAAAATTATTTGACATGGTGTGTGGTATTCCACTTGAGGCTGGGACTAGAAACGCTTCATATTATGAAAATCTTAACGTGCTATAGTAAAAGAAAATGCAGTGTCATGACCACCAAAGAAAAAGCTGGAAGACTGCTAATGGAGAGGCACACAATTCCTTTCTCCAGTTTTGCTGCTCTTCCCTGAAAAATACCTCAAATCACTGAAAAAGACACTTCTCCATTACCACCTCCAGAGCTTTGACAGAGGACAAGTAAATCAAAGATCTGTAAACACCCAGTCAGACTGATTACATTTCACTGAGGGTCAGATCTTTTAAAAAAACTTGTATTTATGCCATGCACATACAAAATGAATTAAAACCAGAACATTTTAAAGCGCTTAACATAACTACCATAAATTGTTACCAGGAATGCAGAAGCTTTTAGTTTTTCACCCAGTGGAGTGTGGTCAATTTTCTCATCTATCATAGCATGTGATTAACTGGTTAAATTCCTACAGGTACAGATTTAGCTTTGAAAAAGAAATAATTTATGGAAACCATTTACTCAGAATTGCTCGAAAGAAAACAGTGCAAAAAGTCTTCACTAGAGTTTCATGTCTTAGTCTAACAATTTTAGTCTAACAATTTTAATGCTTCAGAGCAAATCCACTCCTCTAAAGCTGCTTGAGAGAGTTAGTTTGGCTTATCTGTAAAACTCTGCATCATATTCCACGTAGAGATATACCATATCATACCATATTTGTGATGAACTGCCCATGCTCTGTGCTTGATTGAGTTACCTGTTACTCACACTGATAAGGCACTTTATGACATCATTCAGTTTGTTAATCATTTAATGTTGCGCACTAAATCACTTTCCATTACTTGAGCTATGGCACTTGTGGTATAATTCAGATTGAAAATATATTTTCACATTTCTAGATTCTTATCTAGAAAATTTTATTCTATTATCAAGAATGTCAGCTGTTATTTAAACTCCTGAAAGCTGATATGGCTGATACTGCATTCAGATATATAAGCAGTAGATGTAGAAATGATATACATAGGATGAAACCATTACTTTTCACGTCCTAATGATTGCACATTGAAAACCCTTTGGATAATGTAAGGTCCACTACAGGGAATGTGTTCAAGCAGATCATGTCCAGTGAGAGACTGTTGTTTGTGCAGAAACTGAACACAACATTTGTGCATCATCTTATCTATAAATGAAAAAGGAAAAGGCAGGGGTAGGATGGGGAACTGCAAACCCACCGCAAAATTTAAAATATAGCTATCCAAATATAGGGTAAACATGTGCTGATTGATGTACACTGGAGCATTAACAACAGAAGCACCCACAGGAAAGTGTGGCTGTTTGGCACACTAGAGATCAAAGATAAACTCATGAGGGCTCTGGGTAAGTAGCTCAAGTTGAAGCCCAGTCAGTCACATTGCTGCCATGATTCACGTTATCTGTGGAAGCTGGCACGCAGAACAGATGCTATAATCACAAGGATTTTGGCTATATGTCAGTTTTTCTGCTCAGCACTGTTTTTAAGGTCATTAAAACAGTGGTGAAAACAGCAGTTACATCTTAAATTTTCTTTAGAAAGTCAAACCAAGCAAAAAACCATGCTGCTTGAAGTCCTCCTATTACATGTAAACATTTTTCACCATGTTATTTTTCTCTTTAAATTATCTGTCCCAGTCATACAGACCTACCTTGTTAAGACAGAAAAATAAATTTTAGATTTCCGCATTGTTTAAGTTCAGAATTTAAGCTTAGACATTTCAGTGGTTCTAAACTGAAAACTCCAAAGATATAAAGATGTTGGGGGATTTCCACAAGGTCCAAATCTGCAGACAAAAGCCCAGCTTTGCATTCTCAGTGGGCTGCTGACGAGGTATGAAATGCTGATACAGAGCCTACATTTAGATTTTTTTTTTTCCCTCAAGTGACTTTTCAAAGGTGGATGATTCTGGCTCTTCCATCTTTTGCTATGCTGACTAAACCTGCCGTGGGAGGGGTGACCTGTAGACAAGAGCACCAGTGAAAGTCTGGTAACAGGTTCTGGTATAATATTGAACAATGATTAGAATCTGTTCATGTGTTGTTAACAGGAATTTAATCAGTGGAAGAGATACAGAAAGACAACCCTGCTAGATGTTAATTTGTGAAGAGAAGGAGTAGAATAGAGAAGTCCTAACAAACTCCCCAACTTTCCAAATATTATTAAATAAATATGGAAAGCTGGTCTATCTACAGTGCATGCAAGCCAGAGCTGGTCTTTAAGAGTGCTGCTTTGCGCCATAAGTGCATTAAAATGTCATTATCTGTACTCACAAAGTACCATTCTCACTTCCTTTCTTTAAACCTTTTTGTAAGCTATAATTACAATTAAGCAAAGACATGTTTATTGTCACAAAATGTATGCCAACAGCTCACACTAATGCAATCCAAACATTAGTATGAAACATTTTTCCAATTACTGCACAGACTCCCTATAGTGTTTCAAGCTGGTTTATGACATTTTAAACTCCACATATAATACAGTCCTTTAGAAAGCTGCGAAATCTTTCTATTTCTTTCTTATGACCGGAGAAAACCTAAATCTATTAAAAGCACATTTTCATAGCAGCAGGATAAAAATGCTTTTACTACATTTATCTTCAAAATTGGTGGTGTTAAATAGTGCCAAGGGATAAATAACCATAAAATATCACATTAGTGTACAGGGTACTGCTCTAACTAGGCATGAGGGGATGTCTCTCTACCCTTTCATTTCTTCTTTCTATTTGTCCCATTAGAGCTGTGCAATCATTCATCAGTCACTGTGGCAAGCAGTGCTGCTCCATCCCGACTCCTGCCTAAAACAAGACCTAAGAAATAAAGCCACGGAGAGAAAACGGAGTTCACAGCATTCCAGAGATGTCCACACCTACATTCGACTGATTTTCTGCCATAACACTCTTACTATTTATGGAAATAATATTTTAACAGCTTCACATATGAGTCTTGAAGTTATATTAAACACTCACTTTGCACATCAGATAGAACTAGCAAAAAAGTCTGAATAGTTAAAAACCATTCCAAAAAACCCCAGTTTTCAGCTCTGATTTAAAACCCAGATGTTGCAACCAGCTTCTGCTAATTTAATTCTGCTTCAAACTCCTGGCACTTCCAGCAAACTTATGATAACTTAGCAAAGATGAGCTGGCAAAGTGTTTGAGCTTTAGGCAGGTGCTATTATTCCAATCAAAATACCAAAAACAGTAGCACTGAATCCTAAAATAAACTTAATAAAAATTGAACAAAGCATAATATTTATCCATGGTAAAGTCACACTTTTTTTACTAAAACATTGAGAAAAACAATACAGCTTGTGGAAAAGTATTGACATAGTTTTTGATAAAAATGCATCTAGAAGTTCTTTATCTATTATGCATCCCCCGACATCCCCCAACTAAATAGAGAGGAGCAACTCACAAGAACATCTGACACATTTTTTCTATATATTATCTTGCAGGAATCAACCAGAATATTCGCTTTCTCACTAAAGAGAATTTTTCAGCAAAAAAACATGAAAGATAAATCTCTGAATTTGAAAGCAAAACTAGAGTATTTGCTATATGCCTTACAGAAATCAGTACATAATAATACCACCTTATGGGTCATACATGTTCTTTGTTTTTCAAAAGATAACATATATCCTTAAAATACTTTAAAGTACTGAAATTGATGTTCAGAAGATTAGGTTTCTTCAGGAAATCTTGCAAAGGAAGGTTTCCTTGAAGGACTGAAAACTGCACATTCATGTTGTGTGTTCCATCAGACGCTCATTAAGCACATACTCATTACCTCCAAATATGCCTCTAACAGATGTTTTAAAGAAAATAGACCTCTTAAGAAAGAAGCTAAACAATGAAACCCCTGAACTGTTAAGCTCTGAATAAAATGCAGAAAGAACTGAAAAAGTATAGAGTCTTCCTTTCCAAGGTTAAACAATTTCTTGAACTTGTAGCTACTGGGAGATCTAAACCATCTGGATTTTGTTAATCTAAGTTATTTATGAAATCAAGGAAAAGAAGTATCATACTTCAAACCCGTGATGTCTGAAGTATAGAGGTCGGTAGGCATGCATTTCTAAATAACTCTAGCAAGACTAAGTCTGACTCATAAAATTACCATTTTCTTTCACTGAAATTAAGGAGTGATCTCACCAAAATAAACAGTAGAAGGCCTATGTTGATGAAACTCCTCATTTTTATGTTAAGGCCAAGAGTCAACATACCTGTAGTTTTGATGACCTCATGGACACGGTATGTGCTTTAGATTTTTTTGCTGGTTAACTACTTAGGAGTCAAAGCCTAAATCCACAAATGCAATGAGCCTAACAAAGTCAGAGATTTATTTTAAATTCAAAGTGATTTTTTTTCAGCTAACATGAGCCAGAAACCGTGGAGACAATTGGAATAGTCATAATGGCAACTCTTCAACATTCAGATCACTGGCAGTAAGGGATAAAGGAAATTCAAGAACAAAGCAGAAAGGACACTCTCATTTGAAATATCATTTCATCCACAAATTCATACATCTTGTATTGACATTGCATCTGTTGCTGCAGTGGATTTAATGAAGTGTATCTTAGCAACTTGGAGATGGCCCTTTTTTCATAGGGAGTGCCAGATAAAATTAAGGGAATTGAAATTATGGACAGTTACTTTGCAGATAGAAAAACATACCTTCCTCATTTTCTCTCCAAGGCTGACACTCATGCTTCACTGAAATTTGTGGCTGTGCAGATGTAGGAGTTTACTGCATTCCACAGTTCAAATGTTTGGATGGAAAGAAAAGCAAAATATTTAACTGATCTTGTTTAAAAGAGCAGCAGATCTATAGGAAGCTACTAAATATACGGTGTGTCAAACATGCAGAAATTTAATATACTACAATCTTCAAGTACTCCATCCTAAAATAAGTGATAGAACAAAAATAAAGTCCACGTCAGCCTTACAGTAGAGATGTTTCATTAGTAATATCAGGAGACAGACTGTTTCACAAACTTTTGAGAGCAGTTGTGCCAGTTCCTATGTTATCCAATACAGCCACAGCAAAATAAGAAAGTTGAGGTGTTTGATCCCATGGTGAACAACCACCATTCCCTCAGTCCGGAATTCAGCCAATTCATTAACTTTGAATATATATGTTGAAAATTTCCAGCAGCAAAACTTAATTAGAAATATAAACAAACCTTCATTTTTTACCTTCATCATTCAATTGCTAATTAAGCAATGCCTGAAGGTGGGGCCATCCCATCAGAATGGGAAACCAAGAGCCCAGCCTGCTGGCAAAGTCTGAGCTGAGAGCATTTGGGAAAGCCTGCTCCAAAATTACAGAAACACTCTATATTTAACATAAATAATCTCTTAAGGATATAAATTTCAGCACTAGCTGGCTCCAATGACTATTGTTGAATATGTGGTAAATTGCCATTCAAACTGGTTTCACCCTATCTTTATTTATACTCTCCAGATCCAAATGCTATATTGCTCACAAAAAATTCTTCTATAGGCTGTTCAAATCTTTGGCTTGTTTCCAAGAGTTCTGCTGGTTTAGATTCTACACCCAGGAGGAACTATTCGCACCTCAGACATTTATATTAGCACTGTAAATATTCTGTACTGGAGAGAAACTGTCAGGGCACTTCACAGAAAACTACTCCAGATTTTCATAGCCAAAAAGGACATCTCTGCTGCTCTCTTTTCCACATGACTTAATTTTTTATGAATGACAGTAAGGATGTAAAATAATGTCTCCACATAAATATTCAGTAATGGATTTTTGACCAGCTGAACTGAGACACAGCAGGTTTATTCTTTAATCAGAGCTCCATGATGATGGCAATCTCTAATCTTGGGAGAGAGGTCACTAAAACACAAATGCTGCTCTAACACAACAAAGCCTTTCAACTGACTTCAGTAAGGATTTAGGGATGGGGACGACTGATTGAAGGGATACTATTATCCATACTAATATCAGATTTTGGTGGGGGGTAGGGCAGTTGTATGGGCTTTTTGTTTCTTGGTATTGAGAAAGATAAATGAAATATCACACTGAAGCTTTTTGCAGAACCTTTCAAGTTTAAAACACTCCAAGTTTTCTTTAAAAAAAGAATGACATGACAGCACCTGAATAAAGGCAAGACCAACCCAATCTGTACACAGAAGTTGAAATCCAGTATATTTCATGTGTCTTTTCTGACCGTAGGCTCTAACAATAATTCATATGTAGAAAATAAAGCTTTCCCCTATATTTAGCAAAACCCTGAAAAGTTCATGGGACACAGGATGGGACTCGATTTTGGATTCTTTTTCATATAGTTTGAGGTTAAGTAGAGAGGATGATTCCCATGATACATATACAACTTATGCTCTGTCAGAGGAATCATGTGCTTTTACTTCTTGGATAGGAAATATTATCTCGTATGAACAGCAAAATATGACATCAACAAGCACATTGCTTATAAACCCTTTGAGGACTTGTAACCTACATTATACAAGGTGGATGAAACCTCATGTTGCCAATGCAAAATAGCTTCAGTTTCTGAATATTAAAATCTTTTTTTTAATCTTGAAAATTTTTCTCTCTTGATTTTTCTCTGTAAAGAACAGGACACTGACTGTACAATGAAAAAGAGTAGAAATCTATGGTTCCTCTTTTGTCCTCATTTAACCTACAACAGTTTTCAGTTACACGAGCATGGTAAAAAAAAATTAGTTCTATCTACCAAACATATAGATCAGGATCAAAGGCCATTATCAGATGTTATCTTGTGTTTTCAAACTTACAGAACACCTCATTTAGCTATAAAATGATGTCTTTTACTTCATTCATAGTTCATTCATGATCATAAAGAGCAATATCACAGTCTTGCTACTTATTGCCCAGGTCAAGTACATTCTGACTAGAAAAGAAATTCATTTCATATACAAATTTTATATCTACTTTGAAAATTTCTTAACACTTGTCTCAGTCAACACTAATTGATATTTGTCTAGACTCAAAATTAAGGCTCTTTTTTCTTCTTTCATAGATGATTCCTCTGCAAGCACTTAGATCATCTCAAAAAAGTTTTAAAATGACAAAACCAATGTTTCATTATTTTTCTGTGTATTACAGCCACCAAAGATCCAAATCATTCTTCAGGAGAAACCACATTATTTTGCATAACTGTTATACAAATACACAACTTCTACATACAAAAAGACGTTAATTTAAAAATTGATTTTCTATTCCCTTATTGCCACCTCTCTCCCCCTGCTTCCCTCTTTAAGACATTTGTGAAACTGTCAGTGCATTTCTACCAAATTGTCTTTGACAATGTTTATATTCTTGCAGTCACTTGGAGCCCAAATTAAGAGAGAACTGATTCACTCTTGGATTGCTGCTGGTTTATGCCAGCCTGAAACAGGATCTGCACTATTTGATGTCATAGAGTGTAGGTTATCCAGCCTACCACACGGTGCTCTAGGACAAGACTGTGATTCATCCTCCTCCCCCAAAACTGAAATTGCAAGAAATGCAGGTCCTGTTGATACTTTTTTAATCATTATTTTTAAAATCTTAACCAGAATTCAGTTTAAAACAATAATTACTTACTCTCTTCTATCTTCAATATATTAAACTTCCTATCTGGAGAATATTTGTTCCATTACATAAGTTTTTCTTTTTGTCTAGACACTGTGGTTCAGAGAACAACATCTTAGAAAGAAAGAATGTTGTATGAAACTTCTAAGTTAGCAGAAGAATCTGAATACTGCATGGTCCCAAATGATGTCTTCTATTAAGCAAATTATCAATTTAACTGAATATGAAAAATAGAGAAAAAGGGGGGGAAAAAAAGAAAAATATTTTCATGTATTATTATTTTTCAAAACAAAATGAAGGGTAGATGCTATAGGTAAGGTAAAAATTTTCTATTTAGTTAAAAACCTACAAAGTCAAAGTTGAAGGAATTTTTTAAGGATTTTTTCCCCAACTTCATCTTAGTTGCCTACTTACTAGGAAGTTTTCCTATCTAGATGAAAATTCTCTTTTTCAGGAATACAAACACAGGTCTTCATGTTTTAGTGCAAATAAGCCATTTCTAAGTGTTTAGAAACTTTCAATGTAGTTTGTGATTTTTTTTTCCCAAAGTGAGTATTATCCGACATTTAACTGCTTCTTTAACAGAAGTTACTGTCTAAAATGAAAAGACTTTCTTATTTGTTTCAAAAATTCAGTGAGAATATGTATCGGGCTAACTGCAGTGAATGTTTATTACACCTACTCAGCAACTTATTTGTTTAGATTACTTTCATAGAAGAACAGTTCTGTAATTTTTGTGAATGTCACAAAGACAAACAAATGTATTTAATTTTCTGATGCAAGACAGGAATGCTGAACATTTAGAAAACAAAACATATTATGGAAAAGTTCCTGTCATATACGTGGCCACAAGTGGACTAGAAAATAAAAACATTTAGCCAAATTAACTTTTCTACCTTAACTAGGTTGGGTTGGTTGGTTGGTTTTTATGTGGTTGGGTTTTCTTAATCTTGTAGTGGCTCTGTAGTTCTACCAAATTAAGCTTCTGAGGTTGGTGGATGGATGGGATGGATGGATGGATGGATGGATGGATGGATGGATGGATGGATGGATGGATGGATGGATGGATGGATGGATGGATGGATGGACGGACGGACGGATGGATAGATGGATGGATGGATGGATGGATGGATGGATGGATGGATGGATGGATGGATCTAAAAGATCTTCACAAATCATGATCAGATTTCATGTGCAATTTTTTTAGGAAAGCTTGTTTTTCTTAATAAGCACTGAACAAGCGACTTGGTGATACATTATTGGGAGACACAATGACATATGTGCACTAGCACTTCCAGAAACTTCTCTGACAAAATCTAGTTTATTTTTATCTTGTGTTACCACCATTGAACATCTTGATTAAATTAAACATGAAATACAACACACGTGTCCTTAATCTACGTACTCTAGTTCTGAGTCTTGGTTTCACAAACCACCTTTCTCCTGAGATGTATCCACTTAGGTCATGACTAGATGGAGATTAAGTGGGGATTATTCTGAGGTTAATTCATTCAGTAGAAACCCCCAGATATTCAGCTTTATGATTCTGGCATGCCAAAGTTTTCCTTTCTAAGTGGTCTTAATAGAAGACAGAGCCAGAAGTTTTCATGGCTCCATTTAAACCATTCAAAGTCACAAACTGAAGTTTGTAAGCAGAATGCGTCCTAGAAAGCTGTAATGAAGGAAACTGGTTTCATGTCATCCAAAGATCTACGATTTGGACAAGAGAGAGGGACATTTAAAAAAAAATACAGCAGGAAGAATTTCTTTCCTCCTATAGAGTAGTTTTAGTATAAGAGTAGTTATTCTCATTAGGCTGTCTCTGGCTGCTGATTCTGCCTGCCGATACATTGCTGGTTTACCCCGTATTCATTTTTAACAATATTTAATCCTTCTGGTCTGGTTTTCATTTACCATAATAACAGGAACAGGAAAAGAAAACCAAGGGAAAACCAAACCCTAAACAAGTATATCTATACACTGGCTCAGAAAATAAACCAAAAAAAATTTCACATAGAAAGTCATAACATTTTACTATTCTATTACCCCAAAATACCGATTACAAAATGAGACAGAATGGCACATATGAGTCACTAAAGTTAAATATATTTATGAACCTCGGGAACATAAAGTTGGGTGATAGTAGTGTCTTTTAGAAAATCTTATTTTTGGAAAACCTAGTGTAATTTCCATCTTAAATGGTTACCTTATCCTGTACTGGACATCTAAGACTAGAGGAATATGTTCTCCTACAACTTTAATTACGGAATCAGAAAAACTAATGAGAAATAATTTTTCCTACTGCAGGGGCCTGCTAAGTTACCCTTTACACAGATCAAGTTAAGTATGCAATCAGGTTTTTCAGAATATGAGAGAGGCTGAATAATTTCATTTTAAGGATATAAGCAAGAGTATAATTTATTATCCATTTCTTAAAAGCTCGAGTTTCAATGCTCCTGTGGCAGGCATTTGAAGTTTTGGTGTTGGAGCAGATGGAATGTTTTACAGCAAGACTTTAATTCTCAGTCCAAAAGGCATTGCTTTTGCTTCTGGTCAAAGGTGAATTTATTCCCTCTGCTAGCTCTGTCCCGGGGCTCTCCCTAGGCAAGGTCTGTCAACTGTTCCATGCTTCTGCCAAATTACGTGATGATTTTGTCATGTGGGCTAATATTCCCCAGTGATTCAGTTTTAATCAAATGCATAAAAGTGAAGCATTGTTGAACAGCGCAGTAACAAAGCCAAGCACTTAAGAGAGATATGGAAGAAGTACAGTTGGGTTTTAAAACTTGTGCATGTGCAAATAGGAAAACCCTTCCCCATCTCAAAAAAGCTCTGCAAAGCAGTTACTACAGACAGTAACTCACATTTATAAGTAACTTTATAAATCTCTAACCTTTCTCTCCGTAATAGTAGAAAATATTATTCGTATTGGAGTTTATACCGTGGAGCAAAGGATTGAGTTCCATATGGGTGAATTTTAGGGCTGCTGCTTCATACATACTCCAACTACATCCACCAGCTTAGCAGAATCGTAAAGCAGCTTAAATAATCTATTCAAGTGTTAGGACAAGGTTTTAAAAGACAGTGCCAGCAGCAAGAGATTGCTCGGACCACGAAAGTGAGCTTCTGCTGAGGGATACAGATCATGCAGGTTTTGCAGCAATCTAATATTATACAGTAATGAAGCTGTTATAACTGTCCATCTCACTGAATACACGTAAATATTTATTTTGTGCTGCACTATAGCAGTGCCTGCTACGGTTGTGTAGGAACGATGTCTAATCCTTCACAGAGAATCATAAATAAAACAAAAACCAAAATAAAATAAAATAAGATAAAATAAAATAAAATACATACAAAAATTCAAAGGCCGTTTCTAGGTTAGCAGATGGTTTATAGATGGATAGTGGCAACCCTGTAGAGAGAAACAGTTGAGACTGACAACACGTGTCCATAATGTACACCTTTCAAGGCTTTTTATTTCAGATTAACTCTAGTCTGGCTCTCTGGACTGAATGCCCATTTGCAGCTGGAGTGCATTAGTTACACTCCTGGAGTGTGCTAAATCTTCCAAATCTGAATCCTAGTTTCATCTGAAAGGAATCAAGTTGAGGCACTGCAAAAGCTCCACATGACATGAACCAAAGCTCAATAAGAAAGAAAGAAAAATATGCACTTCAAAAGCATGCTCTTGATTCAAACTAACACTCTAACAAAGATGTGCCCTGAAAATACATATGCATATCTGAGCCCACACATATATGCATAGAAATAGATATGTATTACTAGCTTAAAAAAAACCTCAAAACGTTTCTAGCATTAACCGGTGGATATCATTTATCTGTCTTCCTTATGAGTTAATCTTCTTTGTTTACTACAAACCAGCATAGCTCTATCAGGATTAATTTGCCCAGTACTTTTCTTTAAAACTTCAGTGTAATTAAATTTTAAAATCTTTTAATGAGCCTTATCATATAATTTTTTCCTCCATTAAAATTTGATCTCAGAATAGCGATCCAGTAATTTGAAACTAGTTAAAATTGTTCATTAGCATGGAATTTTGAATACTGAATTAGATGTTGCACATACTTGTAAAACAAATGTTGCATATTAAACAAGTTGGTGTTCTGTAATAGCACACAGCTTATCAGGGAAGCTATCTGTGTAGATTTAGCTTACAGTCTTGCCAAGTACACCAATTTATTTGCCTTGGCAATAACTTTCTCTTTGGAAATAACGAGAGTGTTTTATTTCTAATCAACAGTGGAAAAAATAGCTTTGAGTCTGATTCTACAACAATAAACTCAAAGATGCACATGTGAAAATACTCATTTAGAAATAAGAAGGTACAGACACAAAACATTCTAGTACGACTGAAAAGACTGACAAACATAACTTCTCATTTATAGGGACAGAGGAAGAAGAGCTTGTGTATTTAGTTGTTCACACACTACAGCAGAGTTAGAAGACAGAATTTAGGCATATAAAATGCCTGGTATTCAAGATTTCTGTGCTGGTTTAGAAGACCCTTTGCTCAGTTACAACCAGCAAATATTTGGATTTTTTTTTTAAACTCGGATGTATTGCTCATTTCCCAACAGACAGTTTTCAGTAAGCATCTAGAGCACTTACTAACTGAAAAATGTTCTATTTTTAAGTGTTCTATGTTGCTCAGAGTTTTACATTGCAGAGATTTTGAACACATCTCCTTTGCTTTACATTTGTGCATCCTGAACAGTGTGTTTTCAGTACATACAGGACTGTACACTGAAAAAAGGACAATGTAATTGCACTGTGCTACAGTAGGCACTCCAGAAGGCACCTTCCTCAGCACATCACCACTTCTTATGGAAAGCAACTCTTGTTTAACCCTAAGGATAAACAGTTGGCTGATGCAGAGTGAGACCAAGTCTTATTAGGATGTCTTCATCAAGTAAGTATCCCAGAAAAATCAGGACCTGGCCTTAACTTCTCTGCTACTCTTCTACTTTAAAATAGCTTGTGTTTCTGCCTGTATGTACAAGCTGTGTACTCCACAATAATATTTACGTATGCATCCCATTTATATTGCAGTAACTGAATATTTTAGACACCTAGATGCTCTGATATTTCAGATGCTCAAATCATTTGATGTTTACGGCAGTCAATGACATGTAGGATATGGTGATAGAATGAGCACCAGCTTTGAAAAGCTCCTGTCCACAGTACAAGTCCACAAGTCTCTTCAGCTTGACAGCATTGTTGGGAATGAAGGCAGTTGCATTTAAAATGGAAAATGTTTTCCATGAAGTTCGGAATGAAGAATTGTACTGAAAATGCATTTTTAATGTATACCAAAGCAGCAGAGAAATGACAAAAGCTAACATTTAAAATGCAAAACAGCCAGTGCTGTGTGACACAGTGTGAGATGTATCTCAAAGTCTTAAGGCTGACTAATTGAATTGCCATTGATAAGATGTCACTTAAAGAGACATCTCTGCAGTGAAACATGAGTTTGCTGTAAATGACCTGTCATTAGAGCCATGGGTAATGTCCGTGTCCAGACTGAAAAATATTGTAGCTCCCAGCAATATGCTCAGTAGGAATTAAAACAGCAAGAATGCTAAGAAGTCAGTGTACACGAACCACCAGAGAATTATGCCTCAGGTGCTACGTTAATTTACTTGTTGGCGTACATTAATTGAAACCAATCAATAAGGCTGGTGATACAACAGAGGGAATGCAAAAGAAGTAATCGATTGCCACACTTATTCATTTTAAACTTGGAAAACAGGAATAATTTAGTCTAAGATTTTTCATTTCTGTCAATACAGATAATGGGATTACTTATTTATTTTCTATTCTTTCAGCACTAATTATAACTATGATGTCTTTCAACAGCCCTCGTATAAACCCCACTATTCTGATTAGCAGCGGTTAACTTGCATATAATGGGAGTGACTTCTTCCAACTGAGAAGTTAGAAATTATATGTTTTTGCTATTGCAAATAGTGCTAATCATTTTGTCACAGTGAAAGCAATTATATATTTTAATAGTTATAAACTTGAATTCAATTTGACTTTTCCATTTATGGTCTAGTAGATTTTAAATTTTTTTCATTCCCAAAGATAAATATATTCAAAGTAATTGTCTAAGAAGAACACAAAGAGCTGTGCTTCTGATTTTTTTTTTTTTGCATTCAATTTGCTCTAATATATTCATTCTGTATGTCCAGTGTTGATTGGTATACCTTATAATTTAATTTTTAATGTAGGTTATTTTTAATGTAGGCTGCTCTGACTTTTTTTTTTCTTTTTGCTGCTTTTTTGATTTTCTACAATATTTCTGTGAGGTCCAGAAGTCAGTTCTAAAGACCACACTGCCTAAAAAACCAAAATAAATAGGAGCATCGCTTCCTATGTTGCATTTATCACCCTCTTTTCACAAAAACTGCTCATTCGTACTGATCTTCTGTTTCCAGAGAGATCAATGGAAATCAGCACTCTGTTATTCATAACTGTTGTGCACAAGGAATGGGAATTTAATGCGTGGTAAACGTGGTGCCAAGCAGTGTCATTATGTCTTTGGTGGCACTGAGTTTTCTCAAAATAAGTCCATAAATGAACAAAACCTAAAAATTTAGCCTCTTCCAAATCTGTAACAGCATTACTTTCCTTCTGATCATGCTTAAAGGCATTAACTCCACATAATAGTGCTCAATTCAACCTTCAGACAAAGAATGGATCTGCAACTGTTGTCCTTGTGTTCACTGAAGCCATGGATGTACAGATTTGGATCAGGTTTGATGATGGCTGATTCAGTAAACATTGTTTGCCGTGGTTTTGGAGAGGTGCAGGCAAGACATGAAAGATGCTATATAGAAAAAAAAAAAGACAAATGAACTCATATTGATTAGTGGGCAGGAAGCTTATTAGGGGGTTGCCCACACTTGGCAGATTTTTCCCATACTGATGTGTTTAGCTTGTAAGTGAACTGAACCATCCAGCTGCGACTTCTATGTACGTGTATTATTGTCTCCAAACTCTTGCTTAATTTGGTCCTTAAACATCAGTTTTACAGGATTATTTTCTAGTGCAGTCTAATTATTCCTTATCCTTGGAGGAAAAGAACCCAAAACAACAAAACAAATCAAAATAATAGGAAAAAACCATCCACAACTATTACCTTTTTGTTAGACTGAAGATACCACAACCCTGCTGATGTTACTTTTGCCAGAAACTGGGAATATTGGTGAGTACTAGAAGTGTAGACAGTGAGGGTGGTGTTCCTGCTAAATAAGCCTGAAAGCCAAATAGTAATTAACATCTAACTGGAAAACCAATTTTCTGTGAACTCAAGTAAGTTTACTGCAGGCCTTTAAAATTACCTCTCGACTACTAATGTGGCAGAGATTTGTGAAACACTGAGCAACAGTGACAAACTCACTTAAGCCCTTTTCCACGACAATGCTGTACAATAGTGTGGAGATATGGATTATACATTTTTCAGCAGTTCTTCAGCCAAAGGTTAATTCAATTCCCAGAAAGGAGAAAGTCCTGTCTGCCAATTAGTGTGTAATGTGTGAGACTGAAATCAAGCACTGAATCCCAGGTTGCTGCTTCAGGAATTCAAAGTTGGGCTGAAGCTCATTTTCCCTCTCATATTCTCTAAATCTTATTCACTATTAAGAATTTCTATAGTTTGAAGTAGTTTGAGCTTTTCATTTTGAAGCCCAAAAGTAACAATACTGAAATCTCCTGTCATAAGAAGTTAGAATTGAAATATACAGACCATAATTATAGAAGTGGAAGTAGGTGCTTCCATCTCAAACTTTATCAGGGTTTTTTTAAACACTGGTAAAAGAAAAAGTTTTATAGCAGGTAAAAGAAATAGAGTGTTCTACATTAGACTGCTGTGCCGGTTTGGCCAAAATCTAGTAATATAGCCCCTGAGAGAAAAACCAGGTTGCAACCACCCTTCCCCCTCACAGGGTTCGGGGAAAAAGAAATTTTTTCCTCGAAGGAAAGTGAAAGAGATAAAAACTATTTATTTTAACAAACACACAGGAAAAGGATAACGATACTGAATAATGAATTAAAACCCCCGCTATAAAGAGAAACCTGGGAAGATTTCAGAGTCCTTCTGTAGGTGTGGTCTCTCTCCTCCTCGGAGCTGGTCGGTGAGGGCGTGGGCCCACCCCTGCGCCTCAGGGAGAAAATTCTCCTGATGTGTTCTGATGTTGAAACAGTTCAGAAGAGAAGAAGGGTAAAAAACCAAAGTCCCAGGAAACAAAATTCAGCTCTCCGTCTCATACCAAGAGGGAAAAAACAGCTGGCTGAAGAAAAAGCAAGCAGGGTGCTCCCTTCGTGCCTTCTGCAGTCAGAAAAAACACTGAGGAGTATATCTCTGTGTCCTTGAGAAGCTGCTTCGGAAAGTTCATCTGGGTTTGTTTTTTTTTCTTCAAGCTCAGTTTAAAGGCACAGAAAAGGCACACTACTACTTTTTGGGCATAGAGCATGATAGGGGATACACATGATAGAGTCACCCCAAGACAACTGCTTAAAGCTTTTGCTGTTTCCTTGCAGCTACAGTGTAGGATTCAGAGACAGCTATTGAATAGGTCTATTAAAGTAAAAAAATCACCTTTATGTAATTTACACTACTCATTTAAGATATTAACCATGTACAATAACAGCTAAAGACATACTAATTCTCTTTTCTTGCAGTAGTAAAGGCTAAATAATTTGCATTTTATACAGTCCCATATAGTTGGTCAAATCCAGACCTAGAATCATTTCAAATGAATGGAGAGATTTAGTAGCTGCAATTGTGAGGGACAGAGCAACAGCCAGTTTATAGTTTTGTTTCCTGTCAGAAAATCTAGGGAATGTTCTCTCATTTTCAGGAACTAGTACTGATAGCAGCTACACCCTATTTTCACTCTGTTTTTTTTTTTCTACCCTTCCTTCTCCTTTGAAAGTTGTGCCATTCAGCTTCTTCTGGAAAAATATCATGGGTTTTCTCTGCGGCTGCCTGCAATGAACAACTTGTGCTGTGAAGGTTCCCTTCCTAAAGATTCAGGTCCTGAATACCTTCTCCAGATCTGTTACAACAGTGCTAGTTACAATTCATTCCCCTTCCTTCCAGCCACAGTGGAAAATGGTGCACACCATCAGGTCAGCTCCACATTTCCCAGTTTCCCACTAGCACATGCCTAAGTCATGCAGAGGGACAAAACAGGAAAGGATCCGAGACTGGTCTGGAGCAGCTTGTTTCTCATTAGCCAGCCAAGAAGCACACACTGCTCAGTCACTCGGTGAGACTCACAGAACAGATAAATACTGTGGCACTGTGGACCTTAATTTGGGTCTCTGTCTTCTCCTCTGCTACTTGTAGGAATTTAGATATCTTTGAGATCTCAGTCTCTTAAGCAAATTGAACTGCAGAGTTAGATAGTAGATTCCAAGATTAACTATGAACAGAGAGTGGCTGTCACTGTAATTCCTCACATGTTTTGTCTTTACTTGTTTGAAGCATGTGAGAAGAGGACAATTAAAAATCATCCCAATTTCAGGTACTAGATCCCAACTATGCTGGCCAACCTCACTGTGAAACCCAGCCTGAGAACCAGTGGGACTGAGTCCCCTCCTTTCAGACAAGTTTTATCTTAAAGTCTATGGCTCTATCAAATATGTATTAAATAGAATAACTTTGCAAAGAAGTGAGCAGAATGTATCCTACCCTGAGCTGTTAAATGTCCTAAGATAAACAACAATGAAAGAACAGATTTCTTATCAAAAGGAGACAAAGGGGACAGACAAGGGACAAAGGGATAATAATAATATTATTAAAGGCTTACTGCAGTAGCACTTGTCCAAGTTAGGCTTGCTAAAAAGCCCCAACAAACCACTAGCAGCTTTGGAAAGAGATGACGAAGGCTGGAATTTATCCAGAGTTCTTCAGCTCTACTTTTTTCTTTGTCTTTTCATATACAATAACTCACTGAAGTCTCACTTGAGAGGGAAAAGTATCCTATAAGCACGTGCACTGTTTCTGTAGGACATATAATGCTTGAGTATCCTCAACCCAATGTCCCAAGTTTATGTTCAAAGATCCATTTTTAATGCCTTGTATAAATGGCTTCACAATTTAATTAAAGGCTTATAAGCTTTATTGAATGAACTCTTCAGCATGCTCTGCTCACCAGCTTATGAATACAGAGACATTATTTAGGGAACATTAACCTCAATCTTTCATTTGAATCAAAACTTATAATTTAAAACTTTTAAAGCCAACTTATCTTCCACATAAAATTACAAACAAAAAGTGGATTTCAAACATGATATAAAATAACTGCCTATCAGTTTTCCCTACCAGACCTTCCACGCTTATACTCTCTTAGCCTGCAGATCCAATTATCCTCCAACATTTGCTGCTCAACCACGCTGAGATTATTCACCAGCCCTCCAGTTAGACTGTAATAAGAGGTCTGTGGGTGCATTTACACTCAGAGAAATAAGGTATAAATGCTGGAATTGCCGTCACATCTTTTTGAGTTACATGCGCAGCCATAAACTGTACAGTAATGAATCAGACTATTTCCAGCTGCTTTATCCATTCATTTGCATGATATTTGGACTTGCTAATTCAAAAAAAAAAAAAAAATCTAGGTGCAACGTGCCTTCAAGATGATACATCTCTTGACCTAAAGGCCTTACAAACTAAGTGCTAATATCACATGGAAGATATTTCCTCCTGTGTCCAGACAGCCAAAGCTCCAACATGGATATGTGATTACCCTCTGTAAAGGCAATCTCAGCACCTTACTATTTTTATTCTTTTTTTAAACTTTACATCTTAAGAAAGCAATCGTGCACACTGAAACTACATTGACCTCAAAGATACGTTCTGCACAAAATTTGGCAGACTTTCTGCTGCTCAGCAAAAAAATATAACAGCAGATTAATGATAAAATGGTTTCTGATACTCCAGTCTTCATGGTGTTTGCTCACTGCAGTAGTTGTACATCATGGCAAAAGAAAAGCCCTCTGCCACAGGACATCAGTATACATTGCCAAAAATGTCAGAACCACAGTTTTCAGCCCAAAGCTGCAACTACTTGAACTGCAGGAGTCATTTCATTAGCTGACAGCTGCAATAAGCTATTCTTTCTCTGTGTGGAGAAGCTACTGGTGGGAGGTACAATTCACACAGGCAGCCTCCATAAATCATATACCACTTTAAGGAAAATATACTTAAGGAAACGTTCACAAAGTAATGTGCAGTATTTTTCCTGTTTATTATCCTTATGTTCTTAGGGCATTCATGCCTTAACATTTTGTATTTCAAAAGCTCTCAACAGACTTTAAAGACATGCACAAAGTTCAGGAAAATTCAAACATTTTGTCCCCATTTGTACTACATTTTCTGATCTAGAGAATCTAGAGCCTTGGTGTTTCTCAATGACCTATTGAATATATTCCTACTGACCCAGGGAAAACAAAATTAGGTGCTTTAGTAGAAACCACGATGCTTGTGTTTATTTACTGTGCTGCTACTATGTAAGGTAATAAAAAATTGTAACTGGAAGTGTGATCAGCTGAAAAAGCCACTAAGACATTTCAAAATCATGTGGTATTAATTAAATACAGTGTATCATTGAAGAATTAACATACATAGACATTTTCAAGTCTTTAATGCTGTGATAACTTTTAGTCTCCTAAATGTCTAAAGAAAGTCATCAAGGGGGTGGGAAGAGGCTTCAGTGTCACAAACGAGTGTTTGCTAGCCACTGCTGAGCCAGGCAAGTAATAGGTCCTCAGATCTACCTCTTCAAATGGTTTCTCTATTATTCAAACTTTTCATGGAAACCACTGAAAATTGCTGGTAGTTAAGAATGCAACTGAACACCCAGCTTTGTTTTGTTTCTTTAAATCTTCTTTAAATCAAGTTAGAAATCCTCCACGAACCCAAATCAGGTGTGTAATCTCCATTCTCATAGCGAATCTCCTCTATTCTTCACCAGTAGCTTATTGTTAAAGAAGCAGAAATACTAAGATTGAACAAAAATAACATTAATAGAAAGATGGGTTGTGTAATATTTGATATTGCATTTACTGCCCTATTTTTTTTATCACATAGCATTACACAAGAAATTAAACAGCTTGTAGTTTTGGTTTGGAGTTTTGTTTGGTTTTCTTTGTTTTGTTTTTTTTCGTTGTTTTTTGGCTTGCTTTTTTTTTAAATTTGGAAGCACACTGAAAAGGATTGATCTGGCATTTTACTTCTGAACTACAGTAATTCTACTTTAGATGAGTCGTACCAACCAGTTAAAAAACTACTGCAGTTGGAGCAGAGTCTGGGAGACGGATGTCACATCTCTGTGACAGACACATAATTAGCTGTCACATCCACACAGTATTCCCCAGCACCAAGGAAAAACAACAAAGCAGAGCAAAACAGGCACCTCACTCCTACACTCCAGCAATGGCTCTAACCAGCAGGTGGTCCAGATGGAGCAATATTTAAGTTGTCTTAGATGCCTATGGAAGCAGTTCTTACCCATTCATTTTTCTGAGCCATTTTAAGAAGTCATAAAGAAGAAACATATATTGTCAAGGTTATGTATTTCCATTACTTTTCTCCAGAATTACTGATGAGAAGAGTGTCTGTTCCACTAGAGGGAGGAGCAGGCTCAGGAACTGAATTTCCAACTAATGTTCCAGTGGCATCTACAATAACAGACTCATTGCTTCGTGAAGGATGGTCTGTTGTCAGAAAGTGTTGAAAGGGCAAAACCGGAATAGGAAGTTTTGTAACAACACAAACAAAAGAAAAGAGAAAAAGGAAGAATCTCACTTGAAGTAAGTGGGATTTTTTATTTTGTCCTTGTTTATCCTGGAAAGGGGATGTGGTTTTAGTTATAAATCATGTATTTCATAATATATTTAGATTTCTAGATCATGCTTTTCTTTGACATAGGGATAAAGCTACCTGGAGCAGATCAGCAATTTGTGGCTTATCTCCTTTCTTGTAAAGGGTTTCATGTAGATGTTTATTTTCATGTATTCTGTCTTATTTCATCTTATTGCTAAGATTTGGTAACAAGACAGTATCTTCATCTCAGAACTGGTATATTTAAGCACTTATAGATTACTCATACCTTTTAAGTATGAAGATATTAGTACTTCTAATTCTAGTGGTTTTTTCCCTGAAATATAGTTGAGGTAGAACAGACCTAGAGATTTCAAATCTAAGCCTAAGAAAGCTTGAGAAATGCAAAGCCCCCTTGTCAGAGCTTCTATCTGATCACCTTCATGTAACTATACAGCAAATCACTGTCATGAAAACATTAAGGTCACTCACTACAGAAACTATTTTTAGTGACTTTGGCTGGGACAAGTCCCATGACTATTCAGTGCAGCACAAGGAGACAAAGGAACAGCTGTATCTCATGCAGACAAGCAAGGCTACAAGGAGACATGGCTTTAGTCCAACCTATCCATCTTACCTTACCTTACAGAGAATAGCTGTACCAGAAAAGGGGGACATTCATGGGAGAGCTGGAACCGGCCACGCATTCCTCTCCTCCTCCTCCCTCTGAAGCCGTGCTCAGACTGATGTACAATTTTTCCTTTAGGGCGCTCTGTGATGCCATCCATGCAGGTGACTTACACACAGTACTAAGCATGTTTCTGTCTTCTGGTTGACCAGTAGCTGTCACATTTGACTCTCTCACTGAGAGACAGTCTTAAAACAAACAAACCCCCTCTGTGTTGTGCAATCAATCCAGACAAGACTCCAGCAAAGAGGAGTGCTGTATTCAGAGAGGAAGGTGCACTTCAATGTTGGTTCTCAAGTCCCCAGGGAATCGGTTTCATAGTGCTTTAGCAAACACCCCTAGAAAATCTTGTCTCTTGCAGAAGTTTTACTGTAGCACATTCCATCAGGCCAGAAAGAGACATTATCTACAGAGCTTGAAAAATTCTGTTTATCCTGGACCAAAGACATTAAACTCACTGGATATTAAGACAGAAGCCTTGAACTTGATAGGTTGCAAAGAGTAGGGTCAACGTGGTTCTGGCAGCCCCAGCAGGAAATATGCTGCATGATTTTATATTGCCTAGTGTTTTCTAAATATTTAGTCTCTCATGCTTCTCATTACTGTAGCTCAGCCAAGAATCAATGAAAGTCTGAGTAACTGAGGTCAGCTGAAATTTTCCTGCCTTCCCAGAGATGTGTGAGGGTTTAAACCATTCTCCCGAGCAACATGGTTAATTATAGTCAGAATAAAACCAGAAAGAGCTTTAGAATCACCCATGATCATCTCAGCAGAAAAGGGCAGAACTGTCTTGTACTAAACTGCAAGAAATATCTGGTGGTTGTCTTACTATAGGTTATTCCTGACATCAGGAAAAGAACACATGTGTAGTCTGAGATTAAAATGCACTGCAGAGTCATACAGAGGTCAGTGAGAAGAAATTTGCATTATTTTGCTATTCCCAAAGTATATAGATTTCCCTTCTGACTGTCTTGATCTGTGATGACAAGCAGATGAGCAGAAAAGCTGTAGGATTCACACTTGGTTCCTGTTGTCAGAAAAAAACATTCTGAGTAATATCTTCCACCTATGGCTGGGCTCTCTCTGGATCAATGCAAGGTTATGGCCACTGCCTCTTTTGATCTCTGCTGATTAGCACAGAACTTGTGTCTCATTAGTCAGAGTCGGGTGATGCTGGGCACTGAGGGCACTTTAGCAACAGCAGATAATGAACTGTGCAGCCTTACGAAAAGTATCACAATAAAATGGATGTATTTTGCTTTGCACTATTCTGCATGCCTTGGCATAGATTAAGATCAGTTTCACCTGATTTCATCTTTTAAAGTGCTGCCTATTGCTGCGAGTTGCATGAAATGAAATTGCTTCATTGGCACAAATCAGTGGGAAGAGGTACAAAATAATTATTGTACTTGCACTTAAAGTTATTTATCAAGTGAAGCAAATACATACCCATTATGAATTGTCCTAAAATAACCAAGGAGGGTAACCATCAGCAAAAAATTCAGGGAACCACTTCAAGCCTAGAGGCATTTTTTTCCTACATATAAATATCTGTGACCTCAGACAATAAACAAGAAATTAACCCTAATGAAAGTAGAAATCTATTCTAGCAGATTTAGGATAACCTTTCCTGAAAAACTGGCTACAATATTTAAATAAACAATATTCAAAATGCATGTTTTTACAGAAATACAGTTGTGAGCTACATTGCCAATGTGAATGGGCTATTGCATAGTTGCACACCGGCTCTGTCACACATGACATTAAAGGAATGATACTGAGAGAGGATAAAGAAATTATTCAGATAACCTACTTCAAATTTCTCCTAGCAGAGATTTTGAGAGACTTATTATTTAAAAAAAGTTCACAGTCAGGATGGTTGCTCATATTATGGATATAATGTGAGAAATTGAAAAAAAAAAAAAAAGAAATCACACATTGGCAATCTACATGCAAACACAAGCAAAACCACTTTAATTACACAAGCTACTGTAGAAACACAACACCCCTCTGCAATCAAGTTTAAGTATGGCAAGGCATGCAAATGCCCATCCTTTCTCTGAGCCATTTATGGTTACTACATAATATTTGTCATCAGAACTTTTAAGATGAAAAAACCCTCACTATCTCAAAACATGTCCAAGAGCTAAACTTTGTATCTTATACCTTACTTGTACATTTCAAGATTGAAAACTTTGTACTTCTCAAGTTGAACTGTTATGGACAGAGCTCTGCTCATTTGAATAAAATATGGTTTTGATCTTTTCCAACCAAGATAATGCCTCAAGGTAGAGAAATACCACTTATCCTACACATTGTTGAGGATGTAGAAAATTAAAATACTGGTTTGGGTAATGTGTTGAACACAACTCAAATGATGTAATACTCTTCATTCCACCATGGCTGTAAAATTATGGAAAATGTACTATTTTCCCCTTGGAAGAGAAGAAAACTGCTTCTTGGTTTTGCTTGCTATCTAGTCATTATCATTATTTAGATACATATTATTTATTTGGTAGTCCTCTCCTTACTATGGCTGTTTTCTGATATGAGGTTCACTAATACACACAGGCCGTGGGTTACTCCAAAATATCCTTCAGCAAAAAGAGATAAATTTAACTCGCAGTGTCAAATCTCCATGCGAGATGAAGAATATTTGGACCCTGTAATTCCTTCTGCCATACTTTCCATTCTCTCCTTCCTCTTGTATTTCACCCAGAGGAAGTGTTCCTATCTTTTCATAACAGAATGGAGATAGTTCAAAAGAGAGCCTTGCTTTCATCCATGTACAGCACACCCAGTCTGAAAGTTATTTGAAACAGTCTCTTCAGTGCTTCATTTTGACCCCATGGGCAGTCAAACTTGATAACCATACCTTGATATAGCAAACAGTGACACTTTTTGAATTTCCTTAGACCTTAAGAGTGCAATGTTCTCAAGAACAGCCTTTTTCTTCTTTTGGAAAACAGTCAGAAGGGCTATTAGCCAAAACTACTTAGCTGTATCAGGGGCGTATCTAGGGACTGAAGTTGGCTTTATTATATTCAAATATTTCAGTTAGAATTGCCTGCAGTCCTGTCTGCCTGAAGACAATTTGTTTAATTTTCCTGCTTGATTTTTAACACAGAAAGAATTTCTTGTTTCAGTTGTCAGCTATAAAAATTCAAGCATGGGTTCAAAGAGTCAAGCCACATCCTTAAATTCATTTATCACTAATAAAATTCTTTACACAGCTAGGGTGGATTTGAGACATAAACTTGCAGCGTAATTTCTCTGAGTCACAACTACCATTGGTGATAAAGGAGACTGAAAGAAAAGCATTTGACTTTCACGTATTAAGTTGGGTGTGGCAGGAATTGCAGTTAGAAGAAGTTTAGTAAATTTGGAAAGTTTTATAAGGAATCAAAATGCATTTACATCTCTTTTGTCCAGCTGTTCTTAGTAAAATCCTAAAGTATTTGCATTCTTGGAACAAGAGCAAGTTACAAACACTATTGCAATTTGTTTAGATTTCCATATTTGCCCAGGGCAGCACCATGTGCAGTAAATCTCCTCCTGTAGTTAGGTAATTTGTTCTTACATCTAAATTAGTTTGGAGGATCACTTTACTTTTCATGTTTATGGGGTTTTTTTTGTGCTTTCTATGACTGATTTATTCTGAGTGTGGAAGTCTTAATGAAGACTTGAAAAAAGTTCCTTAAGCCTTGGGGTTTTTTTAGAATGTACTGCAGGACACTAAAAAGTTGTGATTTAAGCAACACAACACATGTATGCTTACAGCAAGTGTCTTGCAATGACAAAACTTCTTCTATTATCTCTCTACAGTTAATTTTAGAAAGAAAGGAGCTAGAAGAACAAAAAAAATTAAGTTAAAACCAACCAAATGTTTAACTGACAGTCGTGTCATGTCTGAGGTCAAGCAGCCACATAAAATACTAGAAGCATCAAAGTGTGATATATCATATCATATAGTCATATATGATTGTTTTTGAATATATAGTCACCATTACAGCAAACTTCTTAGTGTGAAAAGTCACCATTGTTGGCACGTGAATCCTATTTTAACAGATAAGTCAAAGTCTTTGTTAAGACAATTTTAAGAGCAGAACAGACTTAATTGTTATGGGGAAATAACAAAGATGCACACTTAAGTTCATTTCTTGTGCCTCCCCATTTCTTCTCTCATACACGGGCTCTGAGAGGGAAATCCAGAGCATGCAATGGAATTTACGCAGAATCATTTCCCCTAAACTGAAGAAAGAGATATAGAAAAAGCCACATTCTAATTGCTACTTAAGCTATTTCTTTCTTCAGCCTGAAAATTTTTCCAGAGGGATGGGGATGATGCAGAACTTTCTCAGATACGGAACTTAGATCAACCCCACAACAATACAGAATCAGGATGCAAAGACTTTTGAACTCAGTGCCATGCCTTGGTTGCAGGAAGCCCTGTGCTCTGAGCCAGGTGAAGATCCAGGCATCATGAGCTACGATACAAACCATGGCAGCTACCTTACTTCAAAAGACTGAGGAGAAAAAGAAGGAATGATATATTGGGCAGGAATTGCTTCATGTGGAAATAAGGGCCCTCAATTCCATCTCTTGCCAGGTCTTGTGACTCTATTTTAGGTCTCTGATACATCCTCAGCCCTAACAAACTATTTAATGTTATAGTTCAAGGAAGATGGACAAGGAACATATTCCATCTTTATTGTGCCAGGGTGCGAGGAGAAAAGGATGACACTTGGGGCCCAAACAGCACATACGAAAAGTTTGTGGCTCAGAAACTCAAGCACTTGTCTGAAAACAACTTTCTGGGCTCTGGCTCCTACTCTCCTTAGGTCAATTTTTAACATTATAACCACACAGTATTTGTCTGAAGCCAGTTGTACTATAAAGTCAGACCAAAACTGCCACGGCACTATATAGTTTGGCTAGCTCGAGGACCACTAGTGCCGGGCACCCACCCACGCAGGAGAGGGTGGCGGAGGCTGCTCGCGGGCGCGTGGGAGGGTTGGCGAGGTTCCAGCCTGGACTCGCCTAACCCACCGATGGTCCAGGCGCGCTGAGGAGGTGAGAACGAGGTGGAGGGAACTTCTGTGTGGGAGAGCAGGAGTGGGTTTAATTCAACTCGGAAGTCCCGCGCGGAAGCCCGAGGGAGACCATTACATAGACACTTTATCCTTTCCACAGTGGGAGGGGAGAATACAAGATAACCAACGAGGCAGAGACGCGGGGTTTGAATTCTCGCAGGCAAGGGATACAGAACCAATGGGAAGTACCGTGGGAGGAGAGGGATAACGGGAGCCAACGGGGGACCGAGGGATACAGAACTTTCCAGAGGGGAAATACAGGGGGGAAAGGGGGGAGATGGCAGCGGCCAGTTATAGGGGGGTGATCTGTATACCTCGCACAGCCCTCTGGGCACTCACAGGGCTCCTGGGCTGCCTGGGTATTAATCCAGTGCACCTGCCACAGTATTGCTGGCCGGGGAATCGGCCATAGCACACTGCAACACAAAACTAAAAATATTTCCCCTTAGCTGAGGACAACCAGTAGGTTACCAATTCACACTGCTGTGGCCTGCCAACACATTTTCTCCTGCCACACTTATATTGTTGGTAAAAAGATCACCTAACTTACTCTGAGGAGCAAGAGATGAGTTGAGTATGGAAAGAGGACAAATACACTCAATGTGCTCATTACTGACAGAGGAAAAAGCTAGAGGACACTTGGGGAAACAAATTTACTGTATGAGAATGTGACTTGGCAGACCTGGAGAAGAGATCTGGAAATGGCTAAGAAAAGATGGATGATACAGGATTGGAAACAAATAAAAATGCCCTTATGGAAGGCACAGAGAGATGGCCAGGGGAGGCAGGAGGATGGTCCACACTTGGACCTCGCTACGGACAAGGACAGATTAATGAGTGAAGTTTGGAGGACAGAGTTAATTGAAGCAAACGATTGGTGTGTTTGACAGACTGTAAATTGGCAATGGTGAGAGAGAACTGATGGGTTGATGATTAGAAGAAGGACAGGGAATGAAAGATTTATGGGCTGAGCAGTTTAGACAGATAGAGTATTACAGGTGAAACATAGGATGTCTATTAAGTCTCTTGTAGGTTGGAAGAAACATTTCATTGTATCTCCCAGCATGCTGGATGAGGATTACTTGAGTCTTGCGAAACCTAATGGTGCTGTTTAACCTCCATGCTCAAGTATAGATCCTTGCTTTACAATTCTTCCAAGGGCTTTAGGGTTATTCATCTTCCCTGTCCTTTCTACAGCTTTTTTTTTTTTTAAGGCTATCATGTAGTTGCTGCAGAGGACACACAATGATTCTCTTTGTATTTCTGTTACATGATGGATCACTTTGATGAACATAGAAACTTGAAATTGTCTAAACTTTCCTTGAAGAGACCCTTTTTCCTGTAATACAGGCAAATATGTGTGCAAATCCACTTAAATTGCTTCGGTTGTCATGTTGTGAAACACGGAAAGAGGTGGAAGAAATATTAGACCATAAGCTCCTCCTGAACCCAGAACCAAGGGCTGAACTATTTCCACAGGGCTTGGCTAATACAAATTAAAATAAACCGTTGATAAATTGTGTTACCCTGAAACTTTAGTATTGATATGCAATTATTCCAATATTTACCTCAACAGAAAAATGAAAATATGTAAATTCCTCATCTTGTATGTTAATAAAGACGTAGCTAAGAAAGTAACAAAGATATACTGAAATATATTAGTATAAGGACATACACTATATATGTTTAAAAAATATAATTTGCATTATAAGACACAGAAAATGGCATCCGGAAAAGACATACAGGTGGAAAAAGTAAAGTTTAAGACAACTGTTTAATTCTTTATTTCTTTCTTTCACAAGCATGGGTTTGTTGCCTTGGATGGATTCATACATTACACCCAAAACTTCTGTCACCTGCTAGCTGGGAGTCCAAGTCTAGCTCTAAAGCAAAGCAACATAGGCTTGCTACATGTTTCTGAGGACACAGAACATACTCGAAAGGGCAGGTGTAAAATTTGGGAAGCAAAAATCATGGTTTCCTAATAATTTTTATGTTTTTACCTAAAGACTCATTTCCTTGACAGCTGATTCCACCACAGAAGCATCACAGCCCATGGAATTCCTCTCACATAAAAGGTCTAGAAAATATAAATGCCTTCCTTTCTCCCATCATCCTTTTTTCTTTCTTTCTCCTTTTTTATGTACTTACCTGTTGACTTACACAAGTTTGCTAAATTGTGCCACAGTAAACAAGTCAAGGAATCCCAGACAGAAGAAGACAGACTTCTTAATTCTCAGTTCGACTTAGTACTTTACACATGAGTAAAATATATTGCATCTGCTTATCTGTATACATTGACATTTCCTATGGTTTCCTAAAAAAATAAAAATCTGAGCCTCCTGTGAATAACATATTTGGCTCTGTTGTTTAGAATGAAGTTTGGTTGTGCACATATGCCTTGAAAAGTTATTTGAAGGAAATACTTCGTATGTATAAGGTCCACGTGGATTATGGCGCTTATTGTGGTCCAAACCCAACTGCATCACAGACAATATGAAAAGACCACAAAGTGGGAAAAGAGAAAAAAAGCCCCAAATGAAAGAAATAAAGAAAAGCAACAGAACTCAAATAGCCTTCCCTCTTTTTAAAAACCTATTGGGAGACTATGTCTAATAAACCTTTTGTTTATGCCTTGCAGATGCCTCATTGTAAAACTGGTTGAGTCTTCCTCATT
Source organism: Rhagologus leucostigma (assembly GCA_013397725.1). Taxonomy (NCBI): domain Eukaryota; kingdom Metazoa; phylum Chordata; class Aves; order Passeriformes; genus Rhagologus; species Rhagologus leucostigma. The sequence goes on from VZTD01000208.1 coordinate 349,581, forward strand.
TTTCCAATATTCAACTGGTCAATATTCAATACTGAGGATTCAATATTACCAAGGAAAGCAGGAGGCAAGGCTTGAAATTTCATTTCACTGACTAAAAAGTCAATCAACAATCACCAAGCTAAGCTGTTTCACACTCCCACAATGGCATCCTTTGTTTTTATGAGGATTCTTATGGAAATCAGTGCAGCTTCTAGGCAAGTGTCAGCCATGGTACCAAAAATCCTTGCAGAAATCTGTTATCGTGGAGGGTTGGGACACAATTGCTATACAATTTGCAGAAGTTTGGCTGTGTTTCCTGGAAGACTGAAAAGCAATAAATTACTCTGAGAAGCACTAGGATGATTTTACTAGCTTTCTACCTTCTTTCTTTGCCTGTGATCACCAAAAGCTGGGTCTCTTTCCATGCTCCTACAGCCTCTTCATGCCAGTGTAATGCCCCTGGGTACAGCAGTGCAAGACATAAGTAGAAGGCACATGCAGACAAATATAAAATGAATGAAGAAAAGCAGCACTTAGTAAAAGCCAAATGTGATGTTTGAAGATTAGCCTTACTACTCCATAATACAACAGGACATTCCTAACCTGTTTTGTCTACAAACTGCATCCAACAAAGGCTTCTTTTTCCTTAAGTGAAGAGGGTGAACTTCAGCTTATTAAGAAACATTCACAAATGCCAGTTCTTGCCTATCAGTTGAACCTCAACGTGTATCTACACACAATGGTCTAGGATTAGAGAACTGTCTCTTCCATCCACACGTCTGTGAAGCACGGGTATGACACAAAACATTTTTCTCTCAAAAGAAAGAAAAAAACCTTCTAAAGATCTTCAGTGTACTCAGCACAACCAGCAAGTTAAAACAAAAATTCTTTGTATAACTAAAAGGTGAAATTGAAATAAAAAACACCTTAACTCCATTTAAATCCATTTTTGAGTCATGGATCATTAACTAACCCTAATACAACCCAATGATCATGAAGAAAAAAAGACAAGAACAACAAAAAAAATTGGATTATGATCTTGTTATAGGTAAAGTTAATTGCATCCTGAATTTCGCATGTGTGTTTTATACTTCTCTCTCCGTATGCCTTTATTTTTTTCCCCTTTTTTTTAATACCTTCACACTCAGGTGCGGCAACCTTCCTGCTGCCAGCCCTGCACCGAAGGAGCGGTCCTTGGTCCACCCCCCCGCGTGGCAGAACCGCGCAGGGACCGAGAGGAGCGGGCAGGGAGCCTCCCCCTGCACTGGGACGGGGTCCGGTTCCCCTCCAGCGGCGGCGAGGGCGCGGTACCCTCCGCTGTCAGGGCCGGGCACCGCGCCGAGCATCCTCCGCGAGGGCGATGCCCCGCGGGGCGGGGGCGACGCGGGTCTGCGGCACTGCAGCAGCAGGAGCAGCTGCTGCAGCGGAGCCGGGGACGACCTCCCTCCTTCTCCCCCTCCTCCTCCTCCTTCTCCTTCTCGTCCTCCTCCTCCCCCCGCCCCGCCGCGCCGGGGGCCCTCCATTGTGCGGGGAGGCGGCCGCACACCCGCGGGATGCGCATCCCCTCCGAGCGCCGCAGCGCCCCTGCGTAGAGACAGAGGCGCTCCCCCCGCCCACGGCTGGCGGGCGCGCTGTCACATCCCCCCTCCCGTGCTGCGCTTTCCATTCCTGAAGACACTTATGCATCTACATACACATATATATACCCATGAACGAATATATATACACATTTCCTTCCTCCCGCTGAATTCCGCTCTCCGCCCCGCGGGGAATCGGCGGGGGCAGAGGAGGGCGCTTCCCCCGCAGCGCTGCTCCTCGGCGGCGGCATCCCCACCAGAAGGGAAAAGGTTACTGCAAGCGCGGCGAAAACAAAGCCGGCGCTCCTCGCCCCGGCTGCGAGGACCGACCCGCCAGAAGTTGCGGTGCGGATCCCCCGCCCCGCTCCGCCCCTCTCCGCGCCGGCGGGACAGCCGGAGAGGCACCCCGAGATCGCCCGGTGGCGGCGGGCACGGCTAGGAATGCCGGCTGCGCAGCGGTCAAACTTCTTTGTTAATCACACCCGAGCCCGCGGGCGGCGGGAGAGAGGGGAATGCATCCCGCAGAGCCCCCGGTAACTTTTCCCGACCAGGCGCACGCCGCCGGTACCCGCACAGAAACTTGTTGGACCGCTAACCCTGCGCACTCGCGACTTTCGCATCCCCGCTCCCGCGGTGACCTCTCCCGGCGCCTCCGGGAAACTGTTGCCTCCCTCGCTCGGTGCCGGTGGCCGGGAGCGGCCATCCCGTCCCTGCGGCTGCCGGCCAGACCCGGCACCGGCCGCTACTTCGGGAGTTGGAGGACTCACCCTGCGGGATCAGGCGGCTCTCAGAAAACTAGCGGTTCCATCATCCAGGCAGTCCTTCCCAACTTTCCTTGCATAGGGCGAGGACAGAGCTCCGTGTATTTATACGGAGAGGGAGAGCGAGGGTGAGAGAGAGAGAGAGGAAGCGCGCCGAAGTCGACAAGCTGTTCAGCAGACTTTTGAATAAAAGGGGGATGAAACCGGATTCTTCCCAGTATCAGGACCCTGGAAAATCAAATCCTTTTCCGGAAAGGGATTCTTTCGGCCCCGTTCTCCGCGTTACTCTTAGGGCGCGGAGCGGGAGGCATTGCATACAAATAGAGCCCGGCAGCGGCCGCGATTGGCGGCGGCGGCGCCCCCCGGGTCCTACAGCCCCGGCGCCGGGCAGCGACAAAGCCGAGCCGC